>JAPMOB010245508.1:0-10903 GCA_029875015.1 Lepomis gibbosus
AAACCCCTCTTCTGTGTTGTATCAGGTACGAGCGGGTGAGTCCCTGATGAAGCTGGTGTCCGATCTGAAGCAGTTCCTGATACTGAACGACTTTCCCTCCGTGAACGACGCCATCACTCTCCAAAACCAGCAGCTCCGCTCGCTGCAGGACGAGTGTGACAAGAAGCTCACCTCGCTCCGTGACGAGATCGCCATCGACCTGTATGAGCTAGAGGAAGAATATTACTCCTCCAGGTACAAGTAGGCTCATACGTGCCTCCATCCCACTGCCCCACTGTTGTCCCATGCCCAGCACAGTGTACTGTCGTCTCACTTTTACCATTCTCTGCTGAGATCCATGGATGGGTTTTATTCTGTCAACATCTAAACATGAAACTTTTTTGGGTTGAATTATCTCTTCGTCACATCCAAACGGCACCATTCATCAACACAAATCATTGCGGGGGGGTTGTTGTGATAAAGCTCATCTCACTTTTACATTTTTATTGATTAGTTAAGTGCCTTGAATTTTTTTTTCCTGCTCTGACATGTCGTAATTTAGAGAGGACTTCAGCATTAAAGGGGTATGCAACTGAATACAGGCAGCATCAATGTGTCCAGCTCTTGAACTGCGACAGTTCAACGTGTGTTTTTGGCCGTTCGATGCGGTATGACATCCAGAAGGATATTTTTGAATTTTTTTTATTTTTTTGGCAACAAGGATACATATAATTCAGGACAGCAGGGTTTATTTCTAAATGGTGATCAGACTTTCAGTTTCCTGGTCTGCAGCGTCCCAAAAGGCTTGAGAGAGGTTTTAACAAATATTGTCAGGGAACACGGGGGCATGTTTTAGTGGTACGTAAATAACGAGGCCTTTGCTCCTGGTTTATTTACAACTAACATATTTTAATTCAAAGGAATGAATGACTTCATTAAAATCCATGAATTTAAAACACTTAATATTTTATCCATGGAGGGTTGTGAAGGGNGTTTGGGTGTAGTAACACAGAGCTTGAGGAAAGTGAACTCCCTTTAGAAGAATTACACTTTAAAAGAACTAAAACTATAAAAGAATATAGATTTTAAAATATGTCGTTCATTTAAAATTATTTATATGTAATGTTTAACTCAAATGTAATGGTGATGACCTATATGGTAGATTTTAAGAATGAACTGTGGATGAATGTTTGGTATAGACTGTAAAATCAGGCACAACTGTTTGTTCTTTATTCGAGGTCAAATCAGAAGCTACTCATGAGTTTCTAAAGTAGACGTTTTTTTGTCAAAGCAACTAGGCTATTTTTTAACTGATTCCGTCCTTACGAACACACGTGAAACGTGATGTGGTTTTACATGTGTACCAGTTTGTGCCAGCTGTTCCAGTAGATCCACAATGATTAAGAAATAAAGTAGAGACAAAACACTGTAGTAGTTTGTCTTGTTTGTTTTGTCTGTGAGAAAGTATCAGTCTTGTTGGAGCATGCTGGGCGTGGGCCTTCTTTACCTCGCTGCACTCGCTCTGCTTTCTCCTCCATCAGCAACTAATCGCACCTTTTTGCTGAACTTAAAAAACAAACAGTTAACAAGCCTCACCTCTGAATACAGTATCTAGTTACTAAACAGTGTTATGCGTTGATCCAGTTTTCAGTGCTTCTGCATAACCTTCATGCTTCCATCGTATGTGTGCCCTCATGTGCTCGTCTGTGTATGAATGTGCTTATTCTGACCTGCCGCTCTCGTCTGCTCCTCTCTTTCTGTGCTGCGCTGATTCTTTGCCTCCTACTGGTTTCCGCTCCACAAAGCTACAGTCAGTGGGACAGCACTGATCTGCCACTGTGTGAGGCCTACCGCCGACGAGACAGCTGGGCCTCCCCGGGCAGCAGCTGCAGCTCTACCCAGGGAGAGCGAGAGGACGTGGAGGGGACTTCTTCACAGGAGACAAACCCCCAACACCACCTTAATGGACACGGGACATCCTCTATAGAGAAGCCATGAGGACACTGATTGTAACACTTGTTGGTAGTTTGCTTTAGCTCATTTAGTTTCCGTTACACATTGTGACCTAGTGTCTGATTAGGTCTGCCACTGTAATGTGTTCTGGTCAATTACTTTTGTATTTAATTTCTTTTGTATGAAGAGGTACAGGGAAAAAGGTAAAATAAATAAACTGTACTAAGAAAAAAATACCTGAAGAACCACAATCAAAAGACTGATGGTCTGTCAAATGTATCAGATGTAACATTCCCCTCAGTTTTAATGACTTTTTTAAAATTAATATTAAAAATATACATAGACTGACTCATACTGTATAAATACTGAAGTATAAACAAATGCAGACAGCCTCATGAATTTTAGTGCACATTTGCAGCATTTAAGGAGCAGTGCACATTTTATATTTTTATGTTGGACTTAAGTATCAAGTGTGTGTTCTCACATTTATTTTGTACCTTCTGAGATTGTTTCATTTCTTCTTACTCCGGGCACTGGTCACATTAAACAACTCAACGTTTGTGGGGTTTTTGTGTTTGTTTTTTAATCGAGTCCTAAAAACACAACTCTACAACAAAAAAAGTCGAGACATAACATTGGCCTTAAACAACAAATCCCTCACAATCCTGAGCAAGAGTACCTCTCAATCCAACACATCTCATTTTATCCTGTATGCCTTTATGGCTTCTGGTCTTATTGGACTGATTCCTTGGTTATCGGAGAGTCCGGAGCCACATGATTTTTTCAGTGATGTAGATCTCCTTTTACATAAGCGGGGAGCTATTTACAATCTTTACAAAGTACACCACTATCTGGAAAGTCCTTATTTTCATGACTCATCTGGAGGCTTCAAGAGACATACCACTTGAGTAAGTATTCTGTAAAAATAAAAAAAACACTGAGGTCCTCAATATCGTCTATTCATCTTCTTGAACTTCTCATAATGGTAGTCATCTGTGGCCTTTTCGTTGTTTGGACGTTTGCGGTAGTTGGGTGGTGACGATGCTGTGGAGTAACAAGAATGTATGAATCAGATTATACGTTTCATTTGTATGAACCAGTTCATAGGAAATAGTCCAATTTCATATGCTTCTCTGTTACGGTGTGCTCAAACAGATTATAACCATTTCTTGTAGTCTAGTGTTACTGAACTGTTATACAATAAGGAGCGGTGTGTGTGGCTGTGTAGTCTTACTTTCTGGACCTGGTTTCTCAGTGTCTCCCACACGGAGTGGCCTTGCTTTGGGCTCTTCTCTGTGTCTGTGGTGCCTCTGTGGTGCATTCACATCCTCGTGATAGACTGGGGAAAAGAAAAGGCGAATAAACATTAAACCAACCGTTTCAACTCTCATTACCTTCTGGTGTCCTCTCACTATCTCACTACCCCAATGTTCACAGACTGGCAGAACTCACAGCGGTTGTGTTGGACGTAGTTGACAGCAATGTTGGTGGGTACAAATGATGTGCCGTTGTCTTTTTTCTTGTTCCTCTGTTCTGCCAGAAGCTTGGCTTTTGCCTCCTCTGTGAAGATAATGTTCTTTATCTTTGCACTGGGAAAGAGAATCAAGGAAACAGGCATTCAGTAACACACTTGCACCTTTTCTGTCAGCTAGTCTCAATGCAGGATGTTTTTCTCACAGATTTAAAAAAAGACAGTAGGGCTGCCAATGAAAGACTATTTCCATTCTTGATTAATCTTTTGATTATATTCTCGTTTAATCAATTGGTTGTTTGGTCTATACACAACTCAAAGACATTCAGTTTACTATCAGAGAGGATTAAAGAACCCAGAATATATTCACATTTAGGAAGCTGAGAGAAGTTTGAGTTTAAAAAAAAAAAGACTAAAACCTGTTAATTATCAAAAAGAAGGCGCATAATTTAATAGTTTAAAACTACTCAATCGATCAATCACTGCCACTCTAAAAGAAAACTCTTGATTCTACAAATTATTACCAACACAGGCTCATTTTGAGAATATTTAATACATACTCAATGCCAAGGTCAACTTCGGGAATCCCACTCAGCATTTGATTGGACAACATCTCCTCCGTCTTTTTGGCAGAATTGACTCGGATGCTCTCAGGCAGCTCATACAGGTGGTCCTCCGCATTCTTCACCTTAACTTTCTGTTCCTCTGCTTCCACCAACCCCTTCTTCTTCTTCAGCTCTGTCTCAATGTATTTCATCCTGTGAGGACAGATTAATGAAAAATATTTCTATGAAACACAGTGTGTGAGTATCCAAGTGCTGGTGATTGCAATGAAATATAATTTTAGATGTGCTATAACTATTGCAGACTGAAAGAAGCATACATGTCCGCATCCTCGTCTCGTCTGTTAGTTTCAGCAGAAAAGGAGGTGCCCAGGTTGAGGTCTGTCTCTTCTTCTGTCCTGCATTTGGAACAGAGGTCATCTTGGATCAAATCAGTGTCACATATGATGACACACATTTTTTGTTATGTAATGACATACTAGTACAACACTGCGTCCAAATCACTTAAGCACTCAGAGATTTACTTACATGTCCCTATTTCTGTCTTTGACTTTCTTCATGTCAATAACCCCTCCGGTCTTCAGTTTAAAAGGGTCATTCTGTGAGAAGCATTAAACAAACGACAAGTTAAACACACATATTCTGGTTATCCAAATTAATTCAAAGACAAAAAAATCACTTACATCGATTTCAGCCTCTGGTGGCAGTTTCTCTCCTACCAACAGAGCGGTCACACTAAACAAAAGGGAAATATGATAATCAATTTATATCTAAATGTTAATTATTATATACTATAGATAACGTGTTTAAACGTTTGAGGAACAGGAACACAAAGTTAACATTCACGTTACCTGACTCCGGTCTGTCGTTTCCGCAAACTCTGAAGCTCTTTAGCCTCTTCTAATTTTGACCTACAAGAACGAGAAATACACATTAAACGACATTAGCTAAAAATAAAAATAAAACCAAATAGACAAAATCCGTATTGTTATCGTGTTTAACGTTGATCGAGCTGTTGGCTGAGCTAACGTTCAGTTAGCTGACATAACGTTAACCTAACGTTAGCAAGTTAGTATCTTTGTTCATGTTGTACAGTTTCAATAAAGCACTTTACCTGACTTCTTCAGTTGTTTCATCCTCTTCCACATCTGATGAGTCCCTTCTCCTCCTAAAGTTTTTGCCACACGGCATTTTTAACGCAATTTGCTATTTCAGCGATTTAGCAAAATTGCGCTTGTCCAACGCAACTGGCTAGATATCGAGGGAAGACTTTAACTGACGTACAATAATAGTAAATCACTTCCGCAAACAGCTCGGCCCTCTTCCGTTCTTTTTAGGTAATAATAACAAACATGGCGACTTACAGACAGGTCGGCAGGTTGTTGGGTATTTCAGCAAGACTTTCGCGTCCGTAAGTTTACCTGTTGCGAAAGGGCGATGTCATTTTATTGTGCTTTTTAATGCTTGTATGAATGCATCGACTTCTTAAGTAGCAGAGTCCGACTGAGGTCAAATATTAGCGGCTAGCTAGCTAGCTAGCTAAGTTTAGCTAAGTTGCATAGTGACGCAGACAGATTATTAACTTATTTCTCACAGCAGCGTGATGTGATAAATGTGTCTGTTATTGATTTAACTCATTAGATCACAGTTGTTAAAGGTGTTTTGACATTGTTCCACAAAAACGTATCTTTAATGACGTGATATTTTAATTAATTCAGATGTAACTTAACGTCAACAAAATTAAGGACACAAATAAATAAGTTGCACTTCCTCCAAGTCCATATTTGTTTGTGACCTTTGTCAGCAGATAACTAACATTACAGCCATGAGTTCATGTGCACATCTGGACATTGCAATTTCTTTTCAAAACTACTGAAAAACTGCGCAAAAAGGGCTTTAATAGATTATTCTTACTCAGCCTCTTTGAATTGCTTATTGCCACATCTACAAGTAGGAGGGAGCAAATGATATGTGTAACTGAACTAAATATTCTGATTGTTGCTGTAGTAACCTTTTGAATATCTCTTGTGTTTTGTCTCAGTCTTGCTGGAAGTGGATGTCAGAGCGCCGGATTACACTGGCCTTCACATAACACAGGAGTCTTGAACAGATGGCCACAAAACCCCCATTGGGTTGTTCCTGGTTTGTAAACCTGCAACCACCTTGTGGCTCTCTAACTCGGGGAAAACACCATATACAAGGGGTGTGACGAGGCACTTAGTCCATGAGACAAGACGAGACACTAGATTAAGTTCACAAAATTGAGATGAGACTTTAACACTATTTTTAAGAAATCCTCAATGCCAAGTTATGTGAAAAATTAAACCAGTAAACAAATTTCCTGCATTCTAGTGAATTTTTCTGCACCAATTTATGGTGAAAATATTTTTATGTACTGGGAAACACAAAATGCAGGGGGTATGTTGCAGTAAGGCTCTCAGATATGTTTCTCCTGTAGATCCTTTTAGCACATAACCTTTTCACCATAATGATAAATTAATTTATTGTAATTTAGTTACTTTAGTAGCTGTGCAATGTTCAAAACTTTCTGCATATTAAAAAGCTATCCCACATATCGGTGTTCTCTGACATGCTGAAGTCATAATATTACAAGACTAACGTCATCATTTGATGAGAATTCATAATATTTTAAGTCTATTTTCCCCATACCCTGCAGTGCATCACGTTAATTTTCCGCCGGTATTTTCCCCTTCAACACGTTTGAATGACACAGTTTGGGACTGCACGTTGCATGTGAAACCAAAACTAACCGACAGTACTTCTGATCATGCAGCAATCTAACATAAATGCACACACATCATTTTTAGATGTTAAAATGCAAATACTCCAGTTAGTTACAACTCCGTCACAACTGTATGGACTCAGAGTGGGAGAGCAGGTTCCCTTGATTACTATCACAGTGTACACCGGTGTCGCATCATCTGGGCGGAGTTGATTCGCTCTGCGAGTCAATGGTATTGTTTTTTACTGTGTGACAAAATTGACGTGTGGCTTGACAGCATAAAAAATCTCTTGCATGAGTCTCGCGAGACAGCTTTCAACCTGACGAAACATCTTGTAAAATTTTAATGGCTTGAGAATTTCTCACACCCCTGCCATATCATAACTGATTACATTCTTGTCTTTTATGTTTTGTCTCTTTCCAGAAAGGAACATGTTTGTGCAGACCCAGGACACACCAAATCCAAACAGCCTAAAGTTTCTACCTGGTCGCACAGTTCTTGAAGCAGGAACTATGAATTTTGCCGGCCCTCGTGATGCTTACTGCTCACCTTTAGCCAGGTATATGACCTCTAAAATACCAGGTTACTGAACATAGAGTAATAAATAGTTTTTACAACATGTGTTTTGATTGAGTGCACAGGTTTGATACTTGCTATGTTCCACCATTTCACCTAAATGTAATGCAGCCATTGTTATTGCCGTACCAGAAGCATGAGAACCAAATCAGTTTTAATTCTTGTTAAGCACAATAATAGCAGGAAGACATCTGTGTGCTCCTCAGGTTGTCCTTGAGTCTGCAGCCAGTGTCCTTTTAAGCTGAGCACAATGGTCCTCTATCTCCCCAATCCAATACTTATAAATGTGTGTTCCAATGCATGACTAGTATTTTCTGTTATTGTGGTTGCTTGTCTGAGCTTTTACATGTACATGAGCTTTAAATCTTTCCGTGTTAACTGTTTTATTGGAAATAATGCACATGCGTTGAAAAATTATATCTAAGTTCAGAAGTTTGAGCCATGTAAATGGAATATACTTGTGTTAATAGTAATTTTAAGCATTATCTCTGTTATTGGTTTGGTTTATATGGCCTCATTTTAAAAAACTAATTTAAACTTTCTAAAATGCTCCTCAGTAATGTTCTGTGTTTTCTTCAGACAGCTGTTCAGGATTGATGGAGTGAAGGGTGTGTTCCTGGGCCCCGACTTTATCACAATATCAAAGGTAAAAAACAGGTCTAAGTTATACATGCAGTACCTCATAGTGTAGCATGTTGTTATGCTATTGCTTGGAATAACTTGCTTTTTATTTCTCTCTCCATTTAGTCTGATCCAAATATGGAATGGAAAGTAATCAAGCCTGATGTATTTGCTACCATTATGGACTTTTTCTCTTCTGGACTACCTGTTGTTAATGAGGACAGCAAACCCAGTGCAGATACAGGTAAGGATGTCAACAAGGTGCGCGGGGTAAGACACTGAACTAGACTGAACTGGTAGGGCAAGCTATTTGTGAATACAAAAGAAAAATAATTTCACTTTTCTTTTCAGCACCATCAGATGACGATGATGAAGTAGTCGCTATGATCAAGGAACTGCTGGATACTCGAATAAGGTAGCTGCTTGTGAAGATGCACTCAGCGTCTGTCCCCTGTTACCACGGCTTTCTGTCCTTTTCCCCCACACTTACTGATGTTCTTCTTCCCCAGGCCAACCGTGCAGGAGGATGGAGGTGATGTTCTGTATCGGGGGTTTGAGGATGGCATTGTTAAACTGAAACTGCAGGGCTCCTGCACCAGTTGTCCCAGCTCCATTGTTACTTTGAAGAGTGGAATTCAAAACATGCTGCAGTTTTACGTCCCCGAAGTTGAATCAGTGGAGCAGGTTCGTTCTTCTGCCAAAAGATGCTTTGCAAACCTGCTGCTTAATTTAGTTACAGCAATGAACACTTCTTCTTTCTGACTTCTACATCAATATTTGGAATTCAGCAATGTTCTGGTTCCCAGTAAAGGCTGCGACATAAATTGTTGTATAATTAAACAATATATAAATATAATATTGAAGTACTCTTTTTGATTGGATAACTGTTTATATTGGTGCACGTAATTGCCAGCTGCAATCAGCACACAAAATTATAGGGCAACCAAACTCTGAACATTAAAGAAGATACGTGGTGAAGTATGTCCTACTTGAATACTGTTTTATTTTATTATTTTCACAGGTGAAGGATGACGATGAGGAGGAGGCTGTTCAAGTTTGAAATACACTGAAACCAGAACTGCATTTACACATTCCTCCCTCCGCCGGCCACCTGCTCTAATGCAAGCCAGAGTTGCAATAAAATAAGCTCATGTGACAACCCATCATCATATCCAGATGTTATTGTTTATTCTGGTAGCAATTTTCTGTACAATAATGGTATTTTAAAATATTGTGACTGTAGAGCTCAATCATAGCATCGGATGACTGTAGAGCTGAAATAAGGTGTATTTATTATTTCACATTGATAAACCTTTTCTCAGTCAGTCACTTGTCAATAGCCCAAAATATATACTGTATGTATATAAATAAAGTTTTTAAATTATTTTATGACTGCTGTGCCTCATATTCTAACAGTATTTTGTTGTGGAGTGAATCATTTTCGTGCTTAATATTACAAAATCATGCTTTTTGACAAGCCTCTGCCAGTGCAAACAAGATTACAGTTGCTAGCTCTTATTATTTAGCTATTATGTAGGTTTCCTTTTGTAATTTTTCATGTAGAAATACTTATCACAAATGCATGTATTATTACAAATGTAGTACTTGTCAGACTAGTTTAGCATTTTTAGAGATATTACTTAAGGTGGGCTGTAACTAAGCATTTACCCTAATGTTGTTTGGAGGTTTAAATGACATGAAGAGGCATTTATATTCTATGGTAAGACATTACAAAACGGTTTCAGATTTTTTTGAATGAATTTTGATTTGATTTTATTATAACAAAATGGATGTTGTATTTCTATTTGTATCACGTGCCTGGCACCACAGAAATGGTTTTGACATGCAGGGATAATCTGTGCGGTTTTAATAATTATTTGAAAATTCATGAATAAAAGGTTAAAAATGTCTTTAAAAGGTGGGTGGGTTGTGCTGAAGGAATAGTATTTCTAAAAACCCTTGGCAATGGCCGTGCAATGAAGAGGCTTTATAGGCAGCTGGCATTTTATTAGAAAATTATAAATGAACCCAAACATCGTGCTGCATTGTTTTTACTTTCATTTCCAGCTGACGGAGCGTACATGCACGCCCAGTTCACGTCGATGTTAGCTGCTACGAAAAGGGCTGCCCACGGATCTACATCCTGATGCCACGTCAGGAGTGCCTGTGTTGGTACGTGCAACCGGGTGCAACCTGGTGCAACTTAACGGACAGTCCGATCGGCCAATCAGAAGGCTGCATGGAAGAAGGCGGTTGGCTATGATTCAGTTAAATCAGAAGTGGGTGAAGCCTTTCTGACAGGCGCTCCTAGCTACCCGAGTGGTTGTAACTGGCAGGCAAGCTGTAAACATGTGTGGTGAGTATTGAATAAATTCTACATGTATCTTATCCCCCATTTACCAGAACACTAATATCTAATATGAAATACTGTTAGCATCGCTGTGTTAGGTTAAAGGTACAAGTCAGTTGAAATGAGCTAGCTAGGGGTGGCTAACATCAGTTAGCAAATATTAGATGTGCGCTGCTGATGCTGTTAGCTAGCCAGATATAAAGCGACCAGTGTTTAATTTTACTGTACGTGCTGTGTGATGTGAAGTCGACATGTGTGAGTGGCATTAAAATGATGTCCGGTTCTCTTCCTGCTAACCCCAGACAGCTAACGTCGGTTGCGGTGACATTACGTCCATCCTGTATGTAACTTTCCACTAGCATAAACAACAAAACACTCTAGCGTTAACGTTAAATGCTAAAGACATTGTTGTGACTGGAGACTTTAGGGCTTAAAAATGAAAGCGTGAATAGAAGTGCCCGGTTGGATGTAAAGTTAACACTCATCTATCGCTGTCACACTGTACTAACGTCGAACTTTTATTGAAAAAGTAACGTTTCCTCGAAAATGATGCGTTTGGTCATGATCAGTTGCTATCCTAGTATCTATCAATGCCCACTGATGTCTGACTAATTTTCACACACACACACACACACACACACACACA
>JAPMOB010245512.1:0-18852 GCA_029875015.1 Lepomis gibbosus
TAAGGTTTTGCCTACAGAGTGACTGTTTGGACAAATGGATTTAGGCCACTGAGCATTGGGTTCAGAGAATGGGGTTTAGTCTTTTAGCAATTGTGAAAAACTGTAATTTCCAAAGCATCTGCACTAAAATAGAATGTGACAGACATGAAAG
This sequence comes from Lepomis gibbosus, assembly GCA_029875015.1. Classification (NCBI taxonomy): domain Eukaryota; kingdom Metazoa; phylum Chordata; class Actinopteri; order Centrarchiformes; family Centrarchidae; genus Lepomis; species Lepomis gibbosus. Next base: position 152 of record JAPMOB010245512.1, read on the forward strand.
ACACCACAGGACTGTGCCTCGACCCCCAGCTGTCCATCAATCAAGCACCACCACTGACACCTTCTCACAATGCCACGGGCCGCCTGCTGTGAATATTTAACATGTAGAGATCTCTCCTATTGGCTCTGACTTTAATGGCACAGGTGCACGACTGTGAGAGGAATTTTCTGATCGCGTGTGTGTGTGTGTGTTTGCATGGTCGTATTTGTTCTTTAAACATATGGAATATATGGTCCAAGTGGACTCTGTAAGCTTACAACATTGCATCGTCCTACTCTATTCCCTCTAGATAGGAGGCATTCAGTTGATATGTTAGATTTCAGCACTAACAGGGCATAGCAATATCTTGCATGTACTTTTTTGAGATGCCATTTTAGTCATCTTCTGCAGAAGTGTACAGTATCTTTTTTTTTCATCCCAAGTAGCTATTCTCCTTCTGTTCCTCTCATCGCTATCTCTACCCAGTCTTCCATGACTGCACACAGCCACATTTTTCTTTTAAACGTGTGTCTGCATCTGCGTTTTATGGTCCCAGGGGGTCAGAGGTGTTTATACGAGCGAGGTGACTCCCTTATTGCTTCCATAACCTGAGTAGATCATATGAAACCCTGTTATTTACAGTGAATGGGAGCATCTGGCAAGCCGTAAATGTAATGTAATGAAATGAAATGAAAGCCCATATGGCTGTATAGACTCCCATTCGATGGACAGAGTGACTGACCGTGGAAGTTCACAGCCTGGCGAAAGGATGGAAACATAGACAGACATATAGAAGTATGTGGGGCTTAGTTTAAATGGCTTGGTCAAGACTGCTTACTACTAATTAAGGAAAAGGTATGAAAAGTGAAGCCAATGCAGGAAGTGTCTTAAACCTGCTTTTTTTGTCAAGGCCAGCAGGGGGCAACTCCACTGTTTGCAAAAGTCCAATTGCATTGGAGTCAATGGCTTCTCGGTAAGTCCGTGAGGGCTTAGGGCTGTCCCACTGTCAAATCATCAAGTGCGTGAGGGCTCTCTCGCAGACATTTTGAGCCCTTTTTAGTAAGTCGTAAGTCCGCATTTCTGCAGACTTTGGCTCAGGGAATTGCCCACAGTTCATAGCAGTATGACATGAAACATGGGGGTTGCCAGGGTTACCGGGGGAAGCCTGGAAGCGAGAAATAGACAATAGAGTCGGTATGCTTTAGTGTGTGGCCACCTTGTAATTGACAACTACTCAAGCTAGCTCCACCCTCTTGTATAAATATGGCCACTCCTGGTTCTCAAAACCCAAGATGGCGACGGCAAATATGCCAGACTAGAGGCTTCAAAACAGTAGTCCACAAACCAATGAGTGACGCCACTGTGGCTGCGTCCACTTCTCCACTTCTTTTATACAGTCTCTGGTCTCTACCTCTCATTCCTTTTTTTGTTGCTGGAACCCATTAAAAAAGCCTTCATTACCACCAGCATTGACTTCTGCAAAAGCATTCCTCCTGGTAAAGTGTCCAAAGTTCTTTTTAAACTCCAATACACACAGTATAAACCCACTCCTGTCACCACATCACCCCTGTCCTAAAGAACCTCTACTGGCTCCCAGTCCCAATCAGTTGGAACTCCTTCTCATCTCTCACAAAGCCCTGCATAACCAGACCAGAAGTCACCCAAAACTCACCAAACGGCTTTTAATTGTTGATTTAATGTTGTGAGCCTTTAATGTGTTTCATATCTCTAAGGTATTTTATTCAAATGTCTATGAGTATCTTGAAAGGTGCTGTATAAATAAAAATGTATTATTGTAAGGACTTTACTGTCCCGCACAGAGCACTGGACTCAGCCTCATCAATGACATTTGGGATGAATTGGAATGTAGACTGACATATTACCCTACATCCTTTGGCCAACCTCACTAATGCTCATGTGGCTGAATGTGAGCAAATCCCTGCAGTAAGGCTATAAAATCCTGTGGAAAGACATCTCCAAAGAGTGGTAGCTGTTACAGCAGCAAAATGTGTCCACATACTTTTGTATTGTATCTTTTGTAGGAAATACCTTGTCACAGTCACTTCTGCGGAGGTGTGTGTAGCGGGGTAGCATTGTTTCAATAATGATGGGGTTTGAAAAGATGGTGGCCTTGATGACGATGATTATGACTACATCACACATACACCAGAAAGAGAGAGGGATATTTCTCTCTGCCAGCTAGTGTGCATCAGAGGTGAAGTCTGTTGATGGTTTCTAGGAGACGACAGGGGATGTGCAGTGGGGACTAACTCCTTGTGATGACCAAGCAGCTTTCTCTTCCTTATGTCATGAGGCCCCTCTCCGAGTTTGTCTCTTTTCTGATTAGCATTCCCTGGCCCAGCCGACTCCCCCCATAAATCCAATAGTGGTCATGAGCGTGAGTCATTGACTCAGTAAAGCTGCTGAACACATCGTTATTGCTTACCCCACAAACATAGAGAAGGGGGAGAGAGTCAGAGGAGGGATGGAAAAGGATAAAAATAACTAAAAGGGTATCAAAGAGGGTAAACTTAAAATTGCACCTGTTTGAGTGTATGCAGTAGTGTCGATTTTTTCATCTTATTTTTTACAACGTAACATCAGTACTGCTAATGTAGCGGCATGACATATGATAAACATGTTCTTAATGAACGCCTAGTATCAGACAAGTGAAGATTAATCTTAATCTCCATTTATTGTTGTTTTCTGCCCACAGGAACTCCACATACTGCATGAAGGTGTCTATGTCTCTGACTGTGGCGGAGAATGACACAAACCTGTGCTTCAACTCCAATATGAGACGGACTGAGAAGGCTGAGCTCAGCAAGAGCAAAGAAATCCTCTGTCCTGACATAGATGACTATGTTGAACCTGGCAAAGAGCCGGACATCATCTGGTACAAGGTGGGTTGGCTCTCTGATCAAGCATGTTTGTGATTGTGTGATTATATTTATTTTTACGGCTGTATGATTTGTGAATCGTCTATACTTGGCTGAAGGTTCATTGATGTTGTGTCTTCAAGTTATTCATTATGTGTTAGAGAAAAGTAATAAGGAGGCCGTCGGTCTTTGTGATTATACACCCGCAAAATATTATTGAATGGTTCATTGGCTTGTTTTCATCTAATTTCTTGGCTGTTTATGTTTAAAAGCCTTGTTGGAAACGTGGTTCCAGATCACTTAGGCAGATTATGTATGGATGCATATGGTCATGATGAATTACATTAAGTGAGTTTGCACTGTGAGTGTCATCTAAAGATGACAAGGACTGACAATGCTCAGGCCACAGAGATGGCTTTCATAATGAACACAAAACCTGTATGAGGAGAAGATTGTGCGATGTCACATTCTGCCCTGCGGAATGAATGAATGTCCTCCAAATGCTCCATGTGCTCCTGCTCTTTATTCAGCATGCACCTTCTCCTCTCTCACCTGGGTTCTTGCCTTTCCCAGGTCAGGCACTGCCTGCGGACAACAAAGTGCATCCCGGAGAAGGGCTCAGGCCAGACTAATCACAGGCAGATCAGCAGTAGATTAGCTGGCCGGGCTCGACCTCTAGGTTTTTCCAGAATTCAATTACGGTCTGGGTAATGACTGGGAGTGCTGGAACCCAGAGTTATTTGGACCACTGCAGAGACACAGTGATTGAATTCGAAGGTTGCCGGGAGCAATGGTGGAATACAATCTGCCGAGCCATCGTTGTCCCTGCCAGAGTACCAAGGGGCTGGAGAGAGGATCATGTCATGGAGTCACTCACTGTGGCTGCTCACACATACTCGCACACGCACAGACGCAGCACAAACACACTTATTTTGCCAGCAGAGACTACTGTAAATAACATTCTCTGTCCTCTGTCGCTCTACTGAAATAGTGAATGAAGAATATTTAGTTCAGTGCAATAAATCTTGATCAGATAAGTGGGATAATGGCTAAGCCTTATCATTTTACTCTATGGAGTTTTGTATGGAGCTCAAAGCTAGGCAACCCTACCATGTCATCCACTTTCCTAACACTCAATGAAGTTTGAAAGCTTTTGTGTCCAACTCTGACCGCTTGAAATCAAATGGATCTAATTCATTATGAAGCAGAGTGAAGGTGTTACATTTCATGTCAGGCTTGGCCAGAATATTTAATTCCTTGCTTGGTGCAGTACACAGTACCTTTCCATCTGTCTACTGCCAGTCATTTTGTATTTCACCTCTCTTGTAATTTATTAATAGTAGCTTTGAGTAGGAGTTTTAAGTTTGTCCGTCTCTAATGTACAGGAGTGCCGTCCAAAGCAGTGGCGTGCCAGTATCATCCAGAAGAGAGACATTCTGTCGATCCAGGAGGTAAAGGAAGATGACATTGGGAATTACACCTGTGAAGTCCAGTTTGGTGGCTTTGTGGTCAGGAGGACGACAGAACTCACAGTCACTGGTAAGTCTTCAGGAGAAAGAAAATGAATGAAAGATGTTTTTGTATGTGTGAAACTGTTAATGTTGGAAGAATTAATAAAGTCAATGGATGGTTACAAATACATATACACACAGCACTGAGCACTGAAACGATGTCCTGCTGATGTGTTAATTGCTGGGGAAGGTTGAATGCTGTGGCCTGGCCTCTATCTCGTCTTCTAACTCAGCACTTTCCAGCCAACCAAGCAGTGTTGAAATATTTAAGGCTGTAGGCTAAACCCCTTCACACAGCGAGCTAAAGAGCCAGGGCCAAGGTCAGAAGATTTACGGTTCTCTTACTCTGCTCTCTCTGTTTCTATCTATCTCTCTCTCTCTTTCTCCGTTTTTGCCTTGCACAGCTGCAAGGTGAGCACATGACAAATAATTCATTTGTACTTTCTCAGTGTGAGTTGATTCCGGGGTGAGACCCGGGCATCGGGTGCTCTGAGCTTGTGTGTTCTGCCAGGTCAACTGCTCAGATTAGGGTTGATGAAAAGGTCACATCCTGTTTTTTTGCCTCCGCCCCCTTTTCTTTTTCTTAAATCAGTCTAGAGAGTCCCACCCATTGTATTCCATTCCATTGTATTGTGTACATCTGATGCCAAATAGTATTATGTGCCCACTAGGGTCACATCATATGAATCTAACCCAAAATTGTGCCCAGTGATGCTGTTGCAAATTAATTGACCTTCAAATTGTAATGATCATATGACACCAATCTGAAGTATTTTCAGAAAAATTCACATCCTCCATTGAATCATTTTGGTTTGCTTAGGATGTTGTATGTGGTAAATATGTATATCATTAAGATTAATGGATGAAAGGGGGTAAGCTCAAAAAGGTGGACACCTTGATTTTCGTTGCTACAAGTCCAGTTGATTGGTCATTGCATCATGTAGAGTGTGTGGTTATGTTTTTGGTTTTATATCTAAATCTGGACAACAATTTTGCCCAAGCTGCCATGCTGTTTGTGTGAGTTTCCAACTAGGCAATGCAGTAAAGGTCTATTACTGGATTCATCAACTCACTGATTGTCTAAGGCCTACGTTCAGACTGCAGGCCAGTGTGATCCAAATCCGATTTTTTTGCCCATGTATGACTCAGATCTGATCTTTTTATGACAGTGTGAACAAGCCAAGTCACATGGAATCTGATCTTTTCCAATTTGGAATTGGGACACTTCCATATGTGGTCCAAATTCAATACAGATCGGATCTTTTTAAATGCGACCTCAGTCTGGACACTCAGGTCGCATTTGATGCGAAACCTCCACAAAAAGCCATTATTAAACATTTGGCTCTCTTCCTTCTCTACCTCACTATCATCTGCTCACAAATTTCCTTTCTTATACCTAAAATCCACCGGACCGGGGCTCTCTTCTGAGATATGTGCATTCTACTTGTCCGAGCGGACACAGTGGGGAGAGAGAGGGGGGGGGTTGTAGGGCAGATGCGTTGTACAGCACCAGAAACTGTTATGAAAAGAACAAAAAGTTGTGAACACCTGTCATAATTCAGGAAAAAATGGAAAACTTGTCCTACTAGGACAATGAAAAACTTGAGTCTCCCATGAGCTAACCGGAGATAACCTCTGTTGCGCCTTGTTTACTTCTGTAGCCTGCAACAGCATGCTGCGCGTGACATCGTGTTATTCTTCTGCGGATGCAGGTCACTTTCAGGTCGTGGACAGTTCACACTGGAGTCTGATATGGGCCACATTTAAACTATAATGTGAACATAGCCTTATTGTGTTAGCATTTGTTAAATATCTTGTTTCGTGTTTATTTGTATGGCTTTGATATGAGGGAGATAGCAATGTGAGATATACAGGCTATTTGCTATCTAGCGAACAGGAAGATACATACCTCAACCTCAGCATAGTGTACTATGCCTGTTGAGGCTAAATTGTGATCCTGGAGATGTGGCTTCCAGATTGGCTGCTCTTGTGATTGATGGCCCACCATTTTAGCCCCAGTGGGGCTCAATAAATATGAGGCAGATAAGAGGAAGATACACAAGATTTCATTTTATTATGACATATACTCCAAGTGTTTAGTGTTTTCATGATTCCATGTGAAGTACCTACATTAGGATAGGCATGGGTAGAATATTACTATATGCAGTATGAGAGACCATGAGCAAAAGATCAATTGGACCTGTTTGGGTCCTGTAGCAGAGTGTAAAGGGTGACTGCCAAATATTGGGAAGCATGGCTAGTAACATAAGGGATACCTGGGATAATATGTTTATTGATTTATTTTGTGATTTAAGCATTTTAGTTTTCTCTGTGTTTGTATTTGAGTAAATTCCATGTTGGCTATACTGTATGTACTTTGGCTTTATCCTTGTGTGTTTGTCAGCATGACCTCAATGTTTTATAATGACTGTGGCCATAAAAACTTTATTGGGTTATAAATATACACAGTTCACATTAATGATACAGAGAGGAAGAAGGAGACAGTGGAAAGAGGGAGAGAAAGATGGAGAGGCAAAAAGAAAGCGACAGAAACTCTGGTCAAGTGAAGACAGCGCATTTAACTGCAATTTTCTTTGGATTTATGAGTCTAGCATGTTGCCTGTATGCAATGTGAGGTATTAATATCTAATAAACTGGCTGAACAAGAGAAAAGTTATAGCTGGAAACAGTTACATTAACCCTACATGAACAAGAGTGATTTTGAGAATTTAGAGAGAATAATGAAAAGAAAAAAGTGATTTTACTATTTTTTCTCACATTATGCTTGAAAGCACACATTTGCACCCATATAGAGCCACATAAAAACACCTACACACTGTCTAGGCATCCCACAATTACTTCTTCTTCTTGTAGTACATTAAATAATTTACATGAGACACAATTTGAAAATGATCACAGACTGTCTTCAGTGTGACAGGCCGAATGCCCCATATTTATTAGAAGACTTGCTACCAGCAGCAATGGCTTTTTTATACACCAATACAATAGGTTCATGTCTCAGTCACCAGTTTAGTGTCATCAGCTATGCTCATACTGTTGTTAAAATATGGCTCGCACTATTACCACAGTATTTTGCCTTATTACCATACCAGTGGGGTACCTCTTAAAGCTGTAGTAACCTGGTAGAATTAGATTAGCTCACTCTGACCATAGGCTCATTTCTTTTAATAAACCTACACCATCATCCCCTCAAGTGGGCGTGAGATTATCCACATTTTATCACATAGTTTTAAAACCGACACTGCCTGGATGGCAAGAATAAAAGCCCAAACTATGCCTGAGATCTGAGGGCTAATGTTGTAGTTTATTTGATGGCCAAGAGGATGAAGGAGGTCATTAAGTTTAACTGATCTTAAATATAGTGCATCAGACACTGGCCTTTGCTTTGACCCTGCCTTGCTGCAAATTGTATGTGCTTGTGTGTGTGTGTCTTATGTTCAGACCCTGCTGCACTATGTAACGGCTTCCATTAGAAGCAGTAGAAGAGCTGCTATCTGAACTGAGGTCAGTCTTGTAATAGAGGCGAACTATGGGCAAATACACAGGCTCACCTAAATCAGTCTGATCCAGGAGCCCCTTAATCAAGCGCTGGTGCTCCTTAGGTTAATATAAATGTAAAAGAAACAGCAACCCCTTGCCTCATTTTATGTTCCCCCAGTTTATGTCAGGCACACGGCGAAGTACTGCCTGTGCAGAATCGGGATATGTATTTAGAATAAAAACATAGTTATCAACAGATGGAAAGATTTTGTTTTCTCTTTCCCCTCCATAGACCTTCACCTGAACCCCCCATCTGTAAAGAGAGTGCTTTTTTGTGTACTCTTATAATGGCTTTCATACCAACAGCAAGTTCACCATTTCCCGGTTCCACTGGGGAATTCAGAGCGTGGTCAGATTAGTCTACTCTTGTGTTTACCCCTTTCTACTGTTGGAAACAGGAGAAGCAATGTCTCAGCTAAAATGACCCAGCTATGATTAATTGATAAATGCATGTACAATTCGGGCCACTGTATGGATGTGTGAGTATGTATATTTGTATGTATGCCTATTTGTGTGTTCATCTTAAGGTTATTTATGCACACCTACGAATGTCTGATATGATATGTCTGTTTTTTAATAGTACATCTGAATCATTTCAATTCATTTTTTATGGTTCTCCCAGGGCTCATACCATGGTAACGCTACAATAGTATACCAGATAAAAACCGTGTTCAGCTGATGTATGCATCTCCCTCTGCATTCTGTGGGAAGAAAAAATATTATACAGTGAGAGCGCAAAAGGATGAAGAGAACAAGGGAGTGAAAGTGACTGATAACAGCAAAGGAGAGAGAGGAGAAGAGATAGAAAGAATGAAAAAGATAGAGAGGTTGCTGCTCCTGTATCTTATCTGTATTCATTGCCAGTGTTTCCCAGCAGAAACAGTGTGTCCAGGACTATAAACAGACTATTATCCTAGTGTTTATCACAGCGCACATTACCGTTTGCCTCTGTCGGACTTACTGTAATGGAGTCGTTTGGTTTGATGGATGCCTCAGGCTTGGATTTCTATCTATTGCTCCCATTATACCTCTGTCTGCATCCCCTCACTGTAGAAATGTCTGTCTGCACATTCAGCATAGCCTGCAAGCATGGTGATTGAGGTTATGACCAATGTAAATGTACCATTTGGCACCGTGAATTGGAGATGTAGAGGGCAAGAGGAAATCGAGGGGAGGAGAGGAATCATCTAGTTTACATTACCTCTTGTACAATATCCACAGTGAGAGGGGAGGTGCTTGGGAAACTTGCTTTATGTACTGTGAACAAATATATATGTGTGAAAATATAATATGTGACTACGTTGCAGGTGTTTTGTTTGTTTTAGTCCCTGTTCACTGTATTGGAACATATTTGGTCTGGAATTCAGATCATCAGCAGGCGCTGTTAAATTTAAGATTCTTCCATCAGACTTCACAGTAACCTAATTGTCCTTGCCTCTCTGGGCTGGATTTCACATTTAGGACACCATGCATACTGTATGTGTTGCATGCGTGTGTATGTGTTGCATGCGCGTGTGTGTGTGTGGGTGTGTGTGTCTTTTAGAGAAACAGTGTTTGTGTATGTAATGGGGAACTGAGGCGTGGGGAGGTGATCCAGGACATCGTCTCATCGCAGTAAAAGGTTCCTTACAGTTCTTCTGCTATACGGTCACCTTCAGAAGCATGAACACTTCACAGCCTTATAAAATGTTACTGCTTATGCACACACATGTGTGAGCGGGACTTTGTGGCTGTCTCTTTGTGATTTATTTATTTTTTTATTTATTATGGCGATAGCTTGACTGTTACCTGGCCAGATGGGCGTAATCTCACCACAGCGGATGTTGGAATGGCAGGAAAGGACGGAGGCAGAAGCAGTCAGCAGAGACACAGGAAAAGTGGACTGTGGCATGCATACCTCCTCCGTCTGTTCTCCTTCCATATCTATCGGCTATAGGTGGATAGATGGATGGAGAGGCAGCGATTAGCGCTGATATTATCCTGGAGAGCGGGGAGAAGAGAAACGAGCAGGGCAAGATAAGAGGTGTGGGGTGAGAAATGAGATGGGGTTGCTCTTGACTGAAACCTTCTCCATTTCTCGGTCTTTATGCTCGAGTCTAGTGTGAAGATATCACGCCTGTGCTGGCCTGTCATGGTCACGCTAAACACTCAGCCTCAGCCACATGTCCTTGGGGAGAAGATGATAAAATCACACCTGAGATAAGTGTTACTCCAGCAGTTGACTTTTCCTGACTCGCCCTACTCACATTTATGCACCTGTGTACACACACCATGAGGAAAGATGCACATAGTGTAAAAGCATTTAATATGCGTGAGATGTGTGCAGTATAACCTACTGTCAGTCACAACCTACTGTTATCCAGTCAGTATGTAGAAAGTCTGGTCTGAGAATTAGCTATGTGACATGTAAGTCTATACACCTTTAATGCCTGAGCAGTGTAGGGTGGGGCAGAATGGCTCATTTATTTAAGGTCAACTATCACTCTCATCATTAACTAACCTCTTTCTTTCTCGCTGTCTCTCTTTCTCAACCCTAACCTCTCTGCCCCCTCCCCCTTCTCTCGAGTGTTTTCCAATTCACTTCATCACTATTCACCAGCTGTCCTCCTAGACTCTAAGCAGGCCAGGGTTCACATTGTTTTAATTCAATTAAAATTGACATCAATCTGCATGTGACGAATGAAATTTACATCCCCTACAATTAATCTTGCCTGACCTACCCCACTCCACCCACACACATACTCTCAGTCACTGGCTGTTATCATTATGTAGGCCTATAGGGCTGGTGCCAGAGCAGGAGTGGTGAATTAAAATTAGAATTCTGTCTTTTGAAGCATTTCAAAGTGTAGGCGGCTGGCAATGCACATCTGGAACTTTAGAGGCCAGTGAAGTGGTCTGCTTTGGATGAAATATTTAGTGGCTAAGTATTTTTGAATAGGATTTAACATTATATATCATATCTATGTGGATCACACACAACAGGAGCACATTAGGCTGCTTGAAGGACATTAATCTAATAATTAGATGAACTAGAAATTCTAGTGTTGTGTGCAAAGGCATAGAGGTAGTGCCTTACTACAACAGACCAAGTCAAAAAAATTCAAAGTTATGACTGATGCTGACCTGCATTTCTATTCACACATCAGCTCATCACTAAAATAGCCTTCCGCCATGTCAGCAATAGTTTTAAAAATATATGATACGTTCTATCCTAGTTCTTAAACACGTTTATTACAGAACTGCCTTTGAGGTTCTGCTCCTGGTTTGGTGTATTCTTTGGGAGAAATAATATTTCTTTCTTGTCTGGATGAGAAGTCCAAGTTATAACCCCCCAGGAAATGATCCCTTATAAAACCACAAATAGTTGTTTTTACTTTGGCTGTTGTAGAGACTAAACTAACAAAAATAATTTGTTCAGTATTATTATATTAGAGGTAGTTTCTGCTAAGCTAAGCTAACCATCTCCTGACTACAGCTTCATATTTAACATACAGATATGATACTGGAATCAAGCTCCTCATCTAACTCTCAACAAGAAAGTGAATATGCGCTTTTCCTAAAATCTTGAACTATCCCTTTTATTTGTGCACCCAGATTATGCAGTCTAACTTTTTTATTAACTAACAGGTTTTGCAGATCACTGGACTCTCCAGATCTCCTTCAAATTCCCAGAATTAATTCAAAGCATATAGCAATTTGAACTTATTTTGACATTGTGCTTGAGATTGAATTTGAACTTGAAATTGTGAAATAAATTATTTAAATCCTATTAATTAATTATTTAAATGCTATATAATAATTTAATATGCTGTTAATTTGTCCAGATAGGAACCCAAACAACTTAATGTTATTACAGCTATTTCAAATGTATGTCTTTCTGTATTATACAACATTCACAACATATAACTAGGTTACAGGGCTGTTCTTTCTCTAAAATCAAAGTAATTTGGTAAGAGCAGGTGAACAGCTTTTTTTTATATATGGAACACCATTGGTGAACCCCCCAACCAGAATCTCAGCTTCTCTGATATTCCATGAGAATCAAATTCTTTTGCCGCTTAAAATCTACAGTATCAAATATGACTGGGCTTCTTTTGAAAACATTTTCATGAAGGCTGCCTTTGTAAGTCTGCTGAACACTCCATGTCCACCTCTCAATAGTGCAGCAGTACATCCAATGTTCTGAATAGAAAAACAAAGCTTTGTTGTCATGTATTCTCCTCCTGACGTAAATGGCCCATGTTGTGGGTATTTTGCTTTCAATCCTCTATATCTGTAGAGGACAAATCTAGGCCTTCTTTCTCTGTGTCTTCCTCTCTCTCTCTCCCCCTCTGTATGCAACTTATTATTAACCAATTACCTTACCTTGCATGTTCAAACAGCTACTGTAAATTTATCATTGTCCCTCCATTTATGTTCAGTTCCTTTTCTAAAAACCTTTTGAACTGGACACTGGGATATTGGCACACTTGAAATTTGAAGATTTGTACCAGTACAATTTTGTATATGTTAGGCAAATATAAGCCTTGGCTTCAGCCTACTCCTTTTTGGTTATTTCATTGTAAATTTGCCAAAAAATAAATCATTAATTCATTCATACTATAAAGTTAGGTTAGAGCTGCTCCTATGTCTAATTTTTAAGCACACTAGCTGCAAGTAAGTAGTATATACAGTTGTGGTGACTAAATGTAAACTGTTAAACATAAATGAAGAGGATGGATTCAGGAGGACAATTGAGGAGCTTCAGGTGTCGCTCACTAAGTAGGATCTGAGCCACAACAGCTCCTCTCCGCCATAGAGCCCTAGAAAAAGGAAAGGCCACACAAACACAGAAGAGCAGCATTCATATAGTGAGAAGAAACAAACAAACACACAGTGGGAGAAAGAGCCATGATAAGATGCAAACTATGGAGAGAAGTGTAGAAAGGGAGAGGCTAAATCTCCTGGGGGATGGAGATCTAGATCAACGACTGGGTGAGGCACAGACAAGAAGAGAGAGAGATCCCAGGACGGCCGATGATCCAGCACAGAGAAGCCTGAGTGCAAGAGAAGAGAAGGCGGAGAAGGCTAGGGAGAGCGATGGGTGGGGGCATGCACCGCTTTTAGGGCACAGAAACAAAAACAGCAGAGGAGAAATACAGTCAGTATCAAAAGGTTTGCAGTATGTTAGTTGAATTCTTGTTGGCAGGATAAACATGGCCTATGAGTACTAATGGTAATAGATTTTTTCATAATAGTTTCACCTTGTTCAAGTGTTTTTTCTCTCATTCTCTACCTGCAACCTCCCTTTTATGTGTTCGCTAATAAAGCTACAGTGCTATGTTGGCCATTTTGACACTGATCATGTTATGGCCTTTCTTACTCTGATCTCTCTGCTGTCCTTGTTCTCCTTGCCAGCAGTCCAATGGTAATTGGCCCCTTATATCCTGACTCACTTCTCCCTTCATACATCAGCCTTTCCTCTCCTCTTTTTCTCTCCTCCAACAGGCAGTTACCAGGTAACTTTGGGTTTTCAGTTGCTGTATCAACAGAATAAAATTTGCAGTTACTTTTCTGTTATAATAAAAACCATGGCATCTGCAGTGTGGTTCTGATGACAGGATATGAAAGGCTGAAGGTCAATTAGGGGACCCTTAATAACCCTCTCATTATACACTGTCCATAAGAAAAGAGCTCTCTAGAAAACCTTCCGTCCAATTAAAAGATAAGAAGGTTACCATTAACAACCACAGGGGACTGTGGCAGATAAACAATAAAGACATTGTCACATATTTGATCTCATCCACTGAGTAATTGTGTACACACTATTTAGCGAACCATGAAGAGTCAAAATGAATGAAGGTTTATAGTAGTATAGTAGGTGTGTTTGAGCATCTGTGTGCATATTTGCAAGCACTTTTAGACATGGGTTCAAATTTAAGTATGTACCTAGAGTTTGTAAATGTGGCATATTATGCAGAGAGTTTTCTGAAAGGAGTTGCAGAGTGTTTTTCCTGTCAACATAGCACAAACCCAACTAAACCACGTGACTATACATGAGGTAATGATAATTGATAATGATAACTAATTTCATCACAAGTCATCTGTCAGTTCAATTCAGCTTTATTGGCATGAGTGTCAACAAACAATATTGCAAAAGCTTAAAATATAATACAAAAGAACAATTATTTTCATAAAGTTAATTAAATAAAAATAAATAAAACAGTAAATGTGTGTGTTAAAATAAAATAAAACATATTTAAAAACAAATAAAATAAAATAAAACAGTAAGCTTGTGTGTGTTGTGAATTCATATAGTTCATCAAATAAATATAATAAAATAAATAAAACAGTAAGTGTGCCATAGGTCAGTAGTATGTAGAAGTAATTTTATGTTTAGGATCAGTAAAGAAACAACACTACATTAATACACAAAAACAAATAATCAGTATCAAATAAAAATCAAAATCAAATGTAAAATGTAAAAAATAAACAAACAAATAAACCCACCATGTCTCATATTTGCACTTTTTCCTTGTGACTCTGTTTCTCTGTATGCCCTTACATGTAGCTGTTTTTCTCGCTGGAGTTGTGCACATTCAAAGGTTGATGCAACCTCTGCCCTTTTCTTGTCACTCAATACTCTAAATCATACATATAGGGTGCATTCAAAGCCTGTTAGCCCCGGGGTGGAGGCACAAAGAGATCTCTGTCTGATGTAGAAGAGAATGTGTCACCATGATTGTGTATACACACTGTCCTGTGAATGCATGCATGCATGTTTGTGTGCACACATAGGTATATTTGCTATCCTGCCCACTCTCTTTGAGATGCACTGAATGGTATACTGTGTGTATGTCCTACATCATAGTTATTTTGGACCCAGTAGTGATGCCTCAGAGAATGTCAGAATGAGGTTTTTTTTCCAGTTCTTTCCAGTAAGTCTGTGACTAAACGCCTTAACTGTCATTACCATTTTGTGTTGCCACCACTTTCCCTGGTACACAATGGAAATGATGTCTTTACAGCAGCACCCATATAGGTGTTTTCTTTGCTATAGCAGTGATTAGATGACAAGGAGCCAATCTACAGTTGGCCAGCAGATATGTGGGCTGATGGTGTGGGTGAGATCATGCTGATCAGTTTCTCTGATAGCCACATTCACCTTATTGAGCTTACACCCTCATATTTCAGTCTGGGTGGTCAGATAAATAGATAAACAATAGGAAATGTCCTTTGTGACTCATTGGTTGTCTACATGACCACCTCTGCTACTTGACGTGTCTAGCTCAAGATCAGATTTCTACTGTACCCTAATCATACGTGTATGGAACAAAGAGAAAAGTCCAAAATGTGCTTTGCTGGAAGAGGCTGGGTCAGCCTTAATTACTGACTTGCCAGTTTGCTGCAGAATGATGTGGGTGCCCGTGCTCAGGTGTCATATATACACACTTTGAGAAAAATGTTGCTATTTTACGCAAAACTGCATATATAGGAGACGCCCCCAGATTCATGTGTATGAGATGCATCCAGGTGTATATGACCCCCTGGGATGAATAGAAACTCTAGGTGCGCTTCCAGTCACTAAATAGCTAGTTTGCTGGTGAAGTTTGTGTTTAAGCTGTTGACCGTCACAGAAGTTTGTGCCTAAACCCAAGTCAGTAAATATATGCATGTCCAGCTAGCCCTACAGCTTTGCACATCGGTCATGAGGCTGAGGGTAGGGTTAGCTTATTTTGTTTGGCAACGCAATAGCAAACTGCAGTGTATCATACACACGGAAAATCGACGTTTTGCATACAATAGCCACGTTTTCGTCAAAGCGTGCATATATGACGCCTGAGATGAGAATGGGTTGGGGTGTCAGGAGTGTCAAACCTCCTGTATATATACACCTATTTCTCCTCTCCCTCGGCTTTGGTCTCCTTCATTCTGCTCTCCTCCACCTTTCTCTTGTCTCCCTTCCTCTCTCCTAACATCTTTTGTTGCCGCTCAAAAAAAATATGAAGTAGAGACAGGTAATTACCGTGGGCGAAAGCTCTGTTCTCTCTTTTTCTTTATAATCTCTCCCACAACCCCCTTACCTTTCTCCCTCTCACCATATTACTCTTTCTACAGCTGTAGTTATTTTTAAATCCTCTTTAATTACCAATTTTAAAGAGAATAGAGAAACACCAGGTATTGTAGTTTCTCTTAGAATTCTAGACAATGGTGTAGACTAATTGTATCTCTCCTCTATCCCTACATGACTTTGAGTGTGAGGGTTGGGTCTATTCCTGCAGTTGTTGTTTAGCAGTGCACTGGAGCAGGCTTTATGCTGATTAACTGCATCCCATCTGATGGATTCCCAGCGACCTCTCAACCCTTCAATATAGCTCTGGGAGCCTTTCAGGGGGAAACACTTCCCTTTTTAATTAGGAGAGAATAGGAAATCTATTAGTGAATACAGAGAAGGCTCAGCGTTGAATGAGGGATTGCAGAGTTCAGTTAGTGTTGAGCTAACAGTCATCTTCCCTGCCATTATTGCATTCACAAGTACACATCTCTGTCTACCGGAAGAAAACAAGTTGATAAAGGGTGGTAAAACTTCTGGCCACCAGGCCTTTTTCAAAGCAGAAATTTTGACTTGTAATAGTAAGAGAAGCACCATGTTACTTATAACACAAGTGATGGGTCCATTCCAGGTAAGTGTCTCGATAAGCAGGGACAGTGAGCCAGAATGCACAATATCAGGACCCTGAAACTGAGGCAGCTAAATGGGATTCACCCCACATTAACTTTGCCATTGTCAAAATGTCTTCTGTAGGCCACAAAAAGCACTGCACTTTACCTGATAAAGTTGTCGTCATTTTGTTACTCGACATTGACTTGCTGCTGTGAGTTTGTCTTTTGAACATTCCCAAATTTAATGAATGCCAAATGTCCTCAATGATAGGTTCACTCAGAACTGTAAAACCACAATTTGTACTTTGACAGTCCTGGATCAGGGTGACCCTCCTAAAGGGTAACAATTTTCTGTATTTTTCTGACTGTTAAATATCTCATTAAAACAACATCAACAGCGCATTTCCAAATTGTGGCACTAGATTAAATGAACATGGGCACTGTAGATTATTCTGAGTAAATTACACATACAGTGTCTTAGCATCGTAAATACTCAGTAGCAGCAGAAAATAGTCCCCAACCTATGCACTATTTATTGTTGTCTGAAGATTATCCAGTGGCCACCTGTGTTCTAAGAATAATACTTAGCCTCTTTTAAAAAATATGTTTTGGGCCCAAGATTTATTTATGTTGCAGAAACAAATGGGCTTGGGGCTGAGTGTTACAGACAAGTTAGAGAAGTCAGAAAGTATTGAAAAAGAGTAACGCATCGTTGGTTTGGGGCTTTTCGTGGGATTTGTTGGCAATAACAAAAACATAGAAAATGACAGCCCTTTTCTTTGATGGAAGTGTGGCGTTCCTACTGCACACAAAGACCTACACACACTCTCATGTAATAAGCAAGCACTACAGATTCCTAAATCCTAATACCCCCTCTGGTGCCCATGCAGAGTATTCTACAGTGTATGTTGTATAAGGCTCAATGATTTTGATAAATAAAAGAGCAGGTCTTCTTCATAATCATGTTATATTTATGTTGAGGAACAAACAGAGCAGAGGGAGAAGAAAGCTTCAGTGCCCCAGCACTGCCCCTGGCCCTACCACTCACTGCCTGCAAAGACATAACCCAGCTTCAGTGTTTGTTACTTTCACAGTCAAAAAAAAAGTGTTTAATTTTTAATGTAGCGGCCAAACTTTTACTGGGAAATGTTTGTTGAATGATTAATTCAAAGAGTCTTGCTTGTAGAGAGGAATATTTGTTTAACAATCAGTTGTGGTTCATATGAGGATGGCCTTATTACTTGAAAATACACATTGTTCACTGTTTTTCTTGACTTGATTGATTTCTTTCTTGAATGGTTCTTAATGCAGAATGTGTATTTTTTTTACTACATTGTGACTCATTGAATTGAGGAAGCAGATGCAGACTGTCCCTCACTTAGTAACTCCCTAAATGCTTTGCTTTGCGATTCTACACACTCTTACACCCGCCTTTTTCTCCTGACATCTGGGAGGTCTCACTGGGATAACATGTTACATAATTAGCACCAAATTAACACTCAATTAGGCAACCCGTGTTGAGAGGGTGGGGACAGACTGTCTTCAGAGGCTTTAGAAATCACATCAGAGCCTCAAACACCACCTGGCCTACTGAGAACATACTGTATGTCACTTGCATATAAACTTCTTCATTCCTTTGTGTTCATGTTGACAATATCCTGTTACACTAATTTAAGCAGAGTGATTGCTTGGCTACAATGTTCAGGAATCCCCAAAGAAAGTATTGATCAGGGTTGATGTTTTCCAATAAGATGTACATATGTTGTTTCAGCAAAAAGCTTTGATTTATAAATTGAGCCACTACAAAGCTGGGTAGTTTGTGATACCTGTGCTTTTCTTGAGAGTAAAGTGATAAAGAAAAAGTGATAAAGTTTGGATAAAATAACTTTCAATACCCCTTTTTCCTTTTAAGTATACACGTTGTGTTTGAATATCAACTCTCACCCATCTCTTTCTCTCTCTTCACCTCTTTACCTTCTTCTGTCTTGCCTGCTCCCTCTTTCTTTTGCACACATGCTTGCACACTCCAGCACACACACATTCACACCTCTGTTTGGGTAGGGTTCTTTATTTCATTAACAGCCGCTTGTACGCCAAAATTCATTATGCCAGCCTTCTGTTCTCGCGC
>JAPMOB010245513.1:0-13789 GCA_029875015.1 Lepomis gibbosus
CGCAGGGTGAGTTCAGCGATTTAACCAGACCCCGTATTTAAGAGTACAAAAATTCTTGGCTCATAGCTGTGATTAAAAGTTAGTTATCGAGCATTTCGGTCCTAATTTGAGTGAAGTGTAGGACTGAATCTTCAGTGTCAGTCTGAGAGCTGATTCACGACACTTTGCTGCGCCGCAAACAGGATTTTGGATGACGGGGTAGCCGAGGACCAATCACTGAAGAGATTTCCTTATTTAAGAATATTCTCAGATTAATTCACATTGAATGGTGAAACTCCCGTCTTATTAACTGCGCGTCGTCAAATAATGCAGAAACAGTCTTCCTTTCCTGAAATACTCGCATGTCTCCACAGTCTATCCATCCTAACCACTTAACTGGGAGAGTAAGAGTGAATCTTAGCTGTAAGAAATTTGATAACTTGTTTTTATTCTCAGCACTTTGAGAAGCTTGATAAAAACCGGCCCTGGGCAATTAATTGAAGTTTTATGGCACTTACTTTTAGTTAGTAGTTTAGTAGGACTTTGAATAGACTTGTGATGGAGTATTTTCACATTGCAGAATTCAAATCTCAGAGGCTTCGCTGTGCAGGGAGGCGTTAAGGTTAACTATTAGAACTACTTGTTATTTCTCACTGGCTCAGCAGAGGGTTCCCACCTGCTTCAACACAGCCGCCATAATTCCTGTACATAAAAAGTCTGTCTACTCTAAACTAAGACCACCGCCCTGTGGCCCCTGAAAAAGTACTTTGAGAAACTGACCAACAAACTCCCGTGCCAAGTTCTTATCAGCTCACAGAGGAGCAACAGAAACAGAACAACAATGGCAGGCTTGAACAAACATGAATGTCACCTGGCAACATTCTACGTCTCTGTTACAGTCTGACATTTGTAACCCGTCCGACCTCCTGTCACCGCACACATGTGACACACGTCTGGTTTTTGGCCTCATCATATCAAAACTAACATGTTTTACAGATCATCATTTAGACCGGCTTCCTCCTTCTTTGATTTAACTTCTATTAAACATCAAGTTTGGTGTGATATCTGTCAGACTCACACAGCAGTGGAAGGAGAACACCTCTCTCTTTATTAATATGTAGTAATGTGTAAAAATACTCTGTTACAAGTAAAAGTCCTGCATTCAAACACAGAAGGATTATCAGTTAAATATAGTTACAGTTAGATTTAAAGTACTCATTAAGCTGAATCCACTCCTTAGATTTATTTATATTATTGGGTTATTAATAAGAGGTGAGCAGCAGATGAACCCTGCGCACGTTTTTTAATAATGCCACAGCTTCTTCCGTAGATTCGTCATGAAGATGAAGGAAGTAAGAAGCGTGAAGGAAACTTACACCTCTGTTTCGTGTCGTCAGTGACGCAGAGCAGCTGAGTAATGCCGATTCAGCTGGACAGAGACACAGCTCAGGGAGGAGCTGTAAAACTTAGTACTTAGTAATTAATATCCGGAGCTTTTATTTGTTTAAATCACTGAACTCACGCGGCTTATGTTGGAGACTGCTTCTATTAATCCCTTTATCATGCCGGTAAATCTGAGGGATTTATACTTTAGTGCTCATTGTTTCTGCAACATGAACTAAATGATTGCATCCGGTCTGACAACACGAAGCACGTCCATACCGACAAAAGTGTAACATTCAAAGCAGCTTAGAAGCAGGCGACCCGGTGGGCTTTAAGAGGTTCTGTACATCCAGAGGACTTCTATAAAAAACAGACCAGGCTTCTAATTGAGACCTGCGTTCATTTGTCAACACCTGCAGCCACAAAAGGGAATCTGCTTTTAACTGAAGTTTTACAGTGTTTTAATTTAAATGTATTTAATTATCAATACCAAGACGTGGGATACAGGGACGTGGAAACAATCTTACATTACTTTACTCTCAGTTTATTCCTTGTCAGGCTGGTTTAACATGATGGCTAAGGAGATATTTTTCTACCGGGGGGGGCGTACTGTGAATTTCCCCAGTACCACATGCCTTGTTACAAACTGGATCTGCCAGTTAATCAGATATGTTTCACCAGGGCTGCAAACTTTTCTATTGAGGTTGGAGTGAGATTAAATATCAGTGAGGCTGGTGCATTTTCTGAGCAGGCCGTCTGTGACATCACCCACCGCAGGGGTCGAGGTCATTCCTCCTTAACCCCCGGGAATTTAGTTTAAAAAGTTTAGCAGCCAAATTCACCCTTTTAAAGCAAGTACAGATAAAAAGCCAAGTCAATAATCATTATAAACCTCGACTAGGCATGGTTGATACTTGCCAACCTCCAGACCAAGCCATTCTCACTCCCAAGTGGTCACGTGTGGACGCATGGTCAAGACCCGTTGGAGTCGCTTTTTAACGCACTGGGGAAAGCCCTGTACTGTCAGCGCTAGGTGTAGGATATTTAACAGAAAAGACGGCGTTCCAGAAACCTGAAAACCACAGGTGTTTGAACAGAATACAGAAAGAACACAGAAAATGGAATAACAAAAAATAAAAAATTTTAACAGTTCAGAATTTAATACAAATCTTTAAAAAAAAACAGAATGTATAAAATATCAGCACAAAGCCACTTTAGTCATTTTTACATGTACAACGTTTTCTAGCATTAAAGAATAAGTCTGGGGACATTCTGTTTTTTAATAAACAAATATCATGAAAAACCTGAACATGACTTGATCCTTCCACACGCCAAATGTGGATTCATCCGCCGCTGAAAAGACCCCAACAAAGAAAACCGCAGCAAATTACTGAACCTTTTTTAAAATTTAAACTACATATTTGTGAGCTTCAGTGGGAGCCAATTGGAGCTGAGAGCCACAGGAAGTCAGCCAGTCTGAAGAGATGGACTGACAAACTGTTAATCGACCATTGTCAGAACACACAATAGAAAAGACGCTCCCAGCAACATCGAATACAACAACAGCAGCAGGTGTACACTTTCTCAAGTCTTATTAAAAGATAAACAAAAGGCCTCAGAATGACATGTTAAACATTTAGACATGTTTACATGTTTTAGCGTTTCAATTTAAAAATTAAAAACACTGATTTGTAAACTGAAAACTGGGGTTGTCTGAGGTTTGTTTGTCTGCGCTCAGAGATTTTGCAATTCCATTCATAGTGTTATTTAAGCAACAAGGGTGCAAAACATCTGCACATCTGTCTTGTCCATGTACTAATAAACCAGAAACTTTGAAATATCTGTTTCATTAGAAAAGCACAATGTTTCAGGCCCAAACTGGCTCTTTATCACGTCCAGAGGTTTCAACAAGTTAGTGCTTTGTGTAAGTAGTTTAGAGAGAGCGCCTAATCGTCTGACACTTTAATATCTGCTTATGTATTAGACCACTGAGGGCAGTGTTCATGGTCACTCTGACTTTTACATAAGCCAATAGAAGTTTCTAGAAATACCTTCTATTGGCCAAAAACTTATTTGATCCATGAACTCAATAATCTTCCAGTAAAGGTGTTATATCAGGTTAAACAGAATAGCTACTGTCATACACAAACTTGGATAGAGGCTTTTATCCATGACTTTGAAATGTAAATTTAAAGATAGTGAACAAAAGACAGCAGCAGCTGCGATAAGTCCTTCAACACGTGAAAGCAGGAGACCTGTTCTGTTCAGTAGGGTTGTAAAATGACAGAGGCTGTGCCATCTGATGGCAGGAACAGAATCTTTTTCAGGCTTTAAAGGTTAAAAGGTGAAAAGAAAAAGTCGAAGAGGAGGATTCATATTAACGCTCTGCAAGAGCTCAAAGGCCGGACTCCCAGGAGCCCCTGTTTTAGGGTTCTGACTGTGAACCGCATCATCTCCGGTTCAAGTCTCTTCCCTCTTCTCCTGTTCTCTCTCCCTGATAAAAAGGCATCCGCTTTGCACCAACATCCCCTTCTTCTACTTGATCCTGATCTCGAAGCAGAGACAGTTGCAGGAGTCACACTCAGGAGGCTGACAGGTGCAGGCACAGTCCCATTTGGCACACTGTGGGAAAACCAATCAGACGAGGCAATAAGATTAGGCATTTAAACTTGGCATGAAAAGCTGAATAGAACAAAACGCAGAATATCGTGAGAGTTGGTCCGAAGCACTTGAGCCATGTTTGTGAGACGCTGACCAGCTTGAACACAGAAACCCTGGTGAGACTGGTGTTTTCACCGACACACTTTGAACTCCGGTTTCCATTTTAAAGGCAGATTTATTTCTGTGTTGAGTTTACGCCGCAGCCGCTGCTGTGAGCAGTTATACCATCAGAGCTAGTGGGCGGTGGGGTTTCTATGTTCCACTGTGCTGAGTTTCTTCTTCTTCTTCGTTGGTGTAGGCTGCTACAAATAATGGCGGCTGAGGCTGAGCGGATCACGTGGCTGTTGGAGCTGATAGATGTCGAACAGCTGTTACTTTTTAGTGAAATGACTGAAATGCAGAAACGAGGGAAGGCTACCATGTCGACCAATCACAGCTCTTGCGGACTACGTCGCCGCAACGTGTATTTACACTTTTGGGGAGGTGTGCGTCAGGCTCAGGCGTATCTAGCATGCTGAATATCCGGAGCCTTCGGACGACTCGACATCCAAATCCAGCCAATGAGAGCAGGCCTCTACTTTTCCCTACGAAACACTTTATATATTTTATATTTCTGCACCAGCACGTGTCTTGAGCTCCTCAGGCAGAGCTGAGCCCGAGGAAAGTGCTTTCTACTTTTATAGGAGAGCCTTTACTGATTTTAGTTGATTTTATTTATTTATTTATTTTTCTTTTAACTGTATTTTAATTTCTTAAGTGTGTTTTGCTTTTATCATGTACCTTGTTATGTATTCTATTGTTGCTGCACTTGTGAAAAGTGCTCTATAAATAAAGATTATTATTATCATTATTATTATTATTATAATTATTATTATTATTATATTTCCTCCAACTCTCTCTGCAGCCCAGAAACTCCGCTGCTACCCGCGTGTGCTGATCCATTCGTTCACCCACACTGTTTGTCTTTATAATGCTAATCTTTACAATAATAAACAACTCGTAGTTTTGCATCATTTCCCGTGTTCGTTTTGTGATAAAACAGGGTTGGAGGCCGGTCGTGTAGTTTGTGACCCCCCCTGTCTATGATCAGTCACACAGTGTGACCACAACGGCTTCAAGACTCTCGTCACAAGACCTTTAGATGATTTTTGTAGCTGACTGAAATGAAAGTAAACCAGCATCTGTCTTAAAATGGATCTGATGCTGTGGTTTGGAAAATGTTCAGAGATCTAAAGAACCTGATTTGATGTGTATGTTAGATGTTTCTTATTGAGGTGTTTGGAGGTTACTTACTGAAGGAGAAGGGCACGACTCGGCCTGGCATGAGCGTAGCGTTGGTAGACGATGGTCGCACATCTCAGCCAATCTAAAGCACTGATCGCATACAGAAATGTTCGGACAGCATTCACCACACTCTGAAGAACACCGGTCCTTTAGGAGACAGATCCAAACTTCACATTTAATCAGGAAAATACATAAATAGTTTGTTTATTACTCATATGGTGTGAGGGTTTTTTGTATTGGTATGTTTGTCTATATTTATGTAGTTTGTGATTGTGATATCTGATTTTTGTTTTTGATTAAAATGCAATGATAAAAGAAGGAAATCTGCTACCTTTAAATTATGACTAAGTTGGTACTGTTTACAAAAAGGTTAGACATTAAGTTGAATTAATTTGCCCTTGAAACAAACAGATGAATCATCTATTACTTAAAATAGAAAGCGTATTAGAAGAAGTACAGTTTGATCTCCAGGCCCACCAATAACACATTTTAAAGCAATCATTGTCCTGTATTGTCAACATGGGTAATCTATTTTAAAACCTTAAAGCCATGCTGTGTATAAGTTTGATTATAACATCTGTAGAATGATCCTGATAGAATAACTTTTAGTTTACAGAAAAATAAGACTGAAAACCCAAGTGATGATAAACCAATCACGTGTCCTGCCTCCAAATGTTCCAATCACACCTCAGAAAGAACGTCAATAACCTCTAACAACTTTCCTGGACGCATATTAGCAAGTAATGGCCTAAGAGAGAAAATGCTTAAAAGCCAATGGTCAACTTACATGGTGATCAACATCCTTTAGAAAATACAACACTTTATGGCTTATTTCAAGAATCCGAAACATAAAACGGTGTTGAAACAGCATCAGATTACAGCAAAGCCTCCTTTCCTTTTGTAAAGGACGCTCCGGTGTTCCCTATGCTGAAAGGGAGAAGAAAGGAAGCAGTGAAGCACCTTTCCTTAGCTTTTAGAGAATTCGCTCTTATCATGGCTGCCACTGAAATACTTTCGGGTCACTTTACTCAGGTAGGAACCTTCTTGACTGCAGCCCATGTATCTCAGCAAAACATGGTGTGTCTGCTGCTGTCTGCCTCAGTTTCTAACACCAGATGGTGCCAAACAACAAGACTTTTCATCAGTGTTGATGTTCCTGATTATAAATAAACTGGAGGTCAGCATCTACTTTACATTTTTACATCTCTACATCTTGTGCTTCTATGTTTAGTGTACGTTTCACTAAACCCATTTTATTTAGTCTACATTTGACAAGCTGCAGTGAGGAGAAAGGGCTCCTTGCTCTGTGGGTCAAGAGCTGGGCCAGCAGCACCAACCTTGAGGCAGGATCGGATCCACAGCCCAATCCCCAAGACCATCATGTAAAGACTCAGAGTGATCATCAGCACCGCTGGGAGGGGGATGGCGAGCCCCCAAACAGGCAACTCCTGCGGAACAGGAGCAACGAAATATATAACTACAGTACATCGAACAAGAGTAGAGCTGCGTAAACATGTCATGAACTGTGTCTGGATAAAACATAAAAGGTATTCTTGCTTACTTGCATCGTCTGTTTCTGAGAAGACACCGTTAACTGTGACAAAGCTCACATCATATCTGGGAACAGACAGGGGAAAACCGATTTAGTTTAAACCTGACAATTATTTAGACTTTTCAAAGGCCTTGTTTTTTTTTTTCTTCTTCTGTCAATACAGGGAGTCGGGTATGTTAAAACGGTGTGCTCAGTATAGTGAAGAGAAACTAAGTACTGTACTAAAGGACAATATTGAGCTTCTGTATTAATATGCAATGAGTGTAAAATGTAAAAATATCTTCAACAGTAACAACAATATAATGCTGGTTAACATTAGTTAGCTCAACACACACAATCAACACATAAAGTACATTTTTCTGTTAATACTTTAGCAGTAGGCTACTTTTTACCTTCATTTTGAATGCATAACTTTTACTTTAAATTGAGTTATTTTACACTCTATTATTGGTAGTTTTGCTTAGTAAAAGGATATATTTTAAATAGTTTATCCACCGCTGAGTAAATTTGTGTTTATAGGTACTATATTGGTATTTGGTGGAGTTTAATGTTTTGGGTTTTCTGTGGTGGAAAAGTACTACAGAAAAACCAAAACACAAAAAGTTCCTGCTTCCAAAACTTAACTAGGTAAATGTACACGAGCTACACAAGTCGCTAGCTATTAGCAGTGAGAATTAAAAGTATTTGTAGTGAGGAATACTGTTAAATACGCCTGCCAGATTAAATATATTCTTTATTATTTAGTAAAAAGGAACAAAAGAAAAACGTTATGGTAACACGGGCAGCTAACACTGCTAGCATCTTACCGGTCTGTGCGGTCCTGTGCGTTCATAAATGCGTTTGTCGCAGTAAATTACTCATAGATGTTGGTTTATTTGAAGTAAGGTCACATTTTCCTGTTTTTATAGTTTAAAGAGGTAGAAAATTAGCAGATTCTGCCGCCCGAAACTTCAAAACAAACGCGTTTAGCTAACGCGGTAGCTGCGTTGCCATGGTGTCAGACGGGTCCTTAGAAGGGACAGAATACACGTGCGTACATGGCGAAGCGGAAAATAAACGAAGGCGAGTCAACGACATGACTGAAGACAAACCATTGGAGTCACGGGGATTTTACTCATTTAACAAGTTGTATGGTTAAACTGAAATTGTTTTTAAGGTTTGCAGATATGAGTTATATTCCCCAAAGTCCTCTCATCAAATAAATAAATACACTGTCTCCTTGTTTTTTATGTAAATTGTTTTCCCCACACACTCCTTTTGTCATTAACTGTATGAAACACAAGAACAATTTGTTTTTCAACTGGGTTAAAAATGGTCCTGTACCGTATCACACTTGTTTTGTTTTGTGTTAAATATTTTGCCTGGACATGACCTGAATCAGGAGTATAAAGATATGATATAATGGAAAGAACTATGTCAACAGAGTGAAAAATCAGCACCAGCCATGAGGGTAAAACATGCTATTTGGCTGATCTTTGACACCGTGTCCACAAACGTGTCCCTGAGCAAGATACTTGCAACCCCTAGTTGCTCCAGAGGCGTACGACCTCTGACCTAAATAACAATCCTTAGTCACTTTGGATTAAAGCATCAGCAAAAAACTAATAAATGTAACTAAAAAGCACCTTAAAATGGTATTTAGGTACAGCGCTATTATAAATGTACTTCATTAACAGATTATTCACACCAAACATGTAATTCGGTCATTACTGAAATCAGTGTTGCAGATGTTGATCCTCAAAAGGCTACTGTAAGACAAGCACAATCACCCACATGTACAAATAAAAACAGGACATGCTCGACTACATAATGTTTATTGAACCAAACGTGGATACTGCAAAACAGGCTTGCAACTTCATCCACTGGAGCCCATTAGGCCCAGGCCATGGCTTGTTTATAAATTATTGCATGTTAGTATTGTAAATTCTAACTTTCCATAGGCCACATTACAGACCTCACTTAGACCACAACTGAAGGCCCACTTAATTCAATAGAGAGCAGCAAATAAGAGTAGTTTGCCATTAATCAGGAGCAAAAATTACACTTGCATCCCCACCAGCAGCCTTCCTTCTGCAAAAAGGAACCCTCAAAATAGTTTGAAAGTTTTCTGTACACACCCAGCTCTGCCACCCACCATTTCCCATGACACCACTCCACTCAAACATATGGACACTCATTGTTTTATTGAAACACCTTTAAAGTACAAAACAAAAAAGTTACATGAAATGGTGCCTACTTGCGGCACAACAACCTAAAAAGGAAAAATTAAAAAGGAAATAAACGAGGGGAGGGGAAAAGGAAGGAGGAAGTGTGTGTGGGAGGGTCATCACCACTCATCCCTGATGTTGTGGAGTTGCAGTGGTGGGGCTTTGTGAGTGTGAGCCTGCCCCCTGGTGGTGTAAGGGGGGCGATGGTGTTACAGAGTCCCATGTTTGTCAGAGGTAATTCACGTGTTAGCTAGTTGGAGCTGGTGGGGCTGCAAGGGGGGAGAGGAAGAGCAACAGCAGCACATAGGAGAACTGGGTCAGGGAGGGAGAGGGGGGAGTTTTAATGGCCTTCCAGGAGCAAAGGGGGAAGAGGGCTGCTAGCAGCTTCTAGAAGCCGTGGACTTTGAGCTGCTCCTCCTTAGCCAGGTCAACCTGCAGAGACGAGATATCAATTAATAAAAACCTCTAACAACCAGACTCAACTATGAAGTCAGATAACATGACCTACCTCCATGATGAAGTGGCAGATATTCTTACGCTGGTCTCCCTGAAGCTGGATCACTTCACCATACTCTGGGTGCTCAATCACTGTCCCATTGCAGGCAAATTTCTATTAGGGTAAAAAAAATAAATCAGTGTGCAAAGTGCCAGAAGAACAAGGCCATAAAACAAAAGATCTCTAAAAAACGGCAGTACCTTCTTGAAAGCCTTGACTAGCTTCTTCTTGTCATAGTCCGCAGCGATGCCCTGAACAGTGGTGAGGGTCTTCCTGCCGTTCCGCTGTTGGATTCTTATGTGAATGTAGTCCTCTGTCCCAGCTGGGAGGCGGTCATCACCCTTAGTTGCATCAGCAAAGGGGTCTGCAGTTGAGAGACAAAAGCATTGTTAGAAAAACAGCTCACATATCCTAAATTCTTATAAATATAGATAAATGGTTTCTTTAGTTCGGCCTCAGTGTTTAGACAAAGCGGTGCGTCCGGCTCTTCCTCGGGTTGTCATCTGGCAGATCCCTTTGTAAGGGTCATATTTCAGGCGAACTACGCAGACGCAGGAGCTAAATATACAGCTGCTAATAAACAGCTTAGTTAGCCGCTGCTAGGTGGCAACGTAACCTCCTCTTAGGCCGTCGAAAAACTAAAAATAATAAGAAACCAGCCGTCGTGACACGGCAACTTTCGTTTTTAGTTCGTTGACTTACGCCTACCTTAAAATTTAATTAATAAATATAATAAAATTGATAACTTCTTTGGTGTAACTCGACGTCTCTCTCAAAGCGAAGAGATCTGAAGAATAAGCTAACTGGTTAGCATCAGAATGTAGGCCTAATGGCGGCCGTTTCAACGTTAGGCCCTGCTAGTCCACCGAAACCTGAAGTCCAGACCATCACTGTAACGTTATACAGTAATCTAACTTGATCACACGTCTATGTCAGGTGGATTAGTCTGAAGTACAATCACCGTAATAAATAAGTAAAATCCACAATAGAGCAAATAAAACGTCGACGCCAGTTAACGTTAGCAGTTTGACATTAGCTTCCCGAAAACTCGCCCTTCCCCCCACCGCCTCCGACGGTTAAAATAATAAATAAAAATACTTACCAAAAGTTTGGAGGTTCTGGATACCGGACATACGATAAGATTTGCTTTACTTTCGGATGATAACTTGGTTAGCGAGCGGCTCGTCGGCTAACTGGCTTTGTTTTATGTCGTTTCTAGGTTGTGCCTAGTTTTCAAGGGAGGACGACGCTCTGCTTCGGCTGCTTTCACAAAATGGAGATCGTGAAGCTCCACGGGATGGAAAAACAAGCCTTTATAGCTCCGCCCCGTTCGTACGTCAGCACGTTGCTGCCGTAAGAACGGGTACGTCCGCAGGAAGCCACGCCCCATTATTTCTCAACCTTGCTGGAAAGGTTGACGTCATGTCATAATGACACGGTTCACTTAGTAACAGGAACATTTATTGTAAACCTCTTTATTTTATATGGAAAATATTATATTCACAAGTGCAAATGGTCAAAGAAGAAACCACAATTAAACATTATAATGTCACTTTATTTGGTTTAAAGAATAAAAACACAGTCAAAACAGTTTAAATATGTAAAGATGTTTTTCTCGTCTTTACATGAGACTCCTTTGTTCCTTTTATAGTTATCTTCTAATCTAATCTTTGTAAGAGATGAATTCAAGATCCAATTAAATAGGAAACAGGAAGATTTGGCTCCAAAAGAAATATCGTAGGCTAATTATCATATATTTTTTAGAAGTTTATAACAAAGCACAGCTGTCCCATTCCTTTTTAGGGAATACAATGTTGTATCTAAAGCTATTCCTTAAGGATTGATCCATCTTATGAATAAAACATATTAATGGTGATGGGGGAATAAATGGCCAAATAAGACTTTTTCTTCTATTCAAAACACTCCTAACTTCATTCAAGTCTTTATTTGAGTCTCACCTATGAGTTACCGTGATGTCATTTGGCGCATTGTCTTTCAAAGGTGTGAAAGTGAAAATGAAACTACAGATTTTACAGAAGAAAGTTATACGTGTCGTTTTATCTTCTAGAGCTACAGTCCCTCTGAAGCTCACTGAATGTAATGACATTGTGGCCTTATTCAGATTCACTCCCCCCTTGTGTGCATACAAGACAAGGAAAAGCATCTTGTAAAAACAGTGAACATAAATGTAGGAGATTTAGTTAGTAGAGGTCCACAAGTTTGGAATGAAACTGATCAGACTATAAAAACTGTGTCAGCTTTCAAAATAAGCTTAAGACAGGCTTTACTACTCAGATATGTTCAAGCTTGAAATCCCTAAACGGCTGAGGTCTAAACTTTAAATGATCCACATTGTTGCATGTATAATAATATGTACATTTATCTGATTGTTGTGTTTTTACTGAACGTTTCTCTAAGCTGCTCCTTTTCTCCAAGAATGACCTCCTATTTTCATGTGTTTTGATGCTCTAATTATTTCCTCCCAACAGAATATTGATACTTCAGTCAGACTGAGCAGAGAGGCTGGGCTCTGTGAACTCTCAGCCCTTCAAATTCTCAGGTAGTGATTCAGGGAAGTGAACGCGAATCAGTTTCGGATGTAACAACACTCCCTCCTGACCTGCGACGAACCCTGTTCCTGCCGTTCCCCATCACCTGACTGCGTAACTCACCTGTTCCCTCATGCAGCATTTGTACATGCCCAAGTTAGTCTTTGTTTATCTGAGTCTTTAGACAAGGTCTATTTCTGGGTACTGGCTACTTGGATTTCACAGATTATAGACTCCAGAAATGTGGGTTTTAAAATGTATTAGCAAAATCGTGTGTGTATCACTGGAGAATTAGGAGACAGAAACTGGAACTATTATAAAAAGGTAAACCTACACAAAGACTTTCACGTACAGAATTAAAATGTTCTGCATTGTTTTGATAATTTTCAGAAATATCCTACAATTTATAACAGATTTAAAGTGATTTGAATTTTTCAAATACATTATCTGTCGAGTCCAATCGACTCAGCGTTCTCTAAAACTATTACGACTGAATCTTCTTTAAAAATTAGCCCACTAGGAGTGACATCTTGAAAATGTCAAAAATGGATTTAGCATCTTCAAAAGCCTCCAAACTGCTCCACTGTAGCAGCTGAAATGTTCTCCAAATAGGTGATTATTCTAATGAAGGCTGATTTGCCCAACACAAGTTTGTTGTACTCAACATTTTCATGTTCTCATTGCTGGCAAGCAGACTAAACACAGAAGGGTCCATTTCAGAATAATGTAGACTATATTATATTATTGGATTATAATTACTGATGCATTAATGTGTTCTAGTAAAGACGGAGCTCAAAATCTTGTTACTAAAGATTGAAGCATAAAGTACAACATTTGTTTAAGTACCTAAAAATCGTCTTCAAGCAAATGTACTTAGATACTTTTCACCTGGAAAATAGTGGGAAATGTCACATAAGACAAAGAAAACCAGCAAATAATGAAAAATTAAGAAGGAAACCTGAAGTCTGCACAGATATGATTTATCACATATCTTTATTCAACAAGTGTTTCTTCATTTTCAAACTCAAAGCCCCCCAAACCGCCCAAATCTAGCTGCTGAGATGGTCCCCATATCGCTGATTATGCTAATGGATGCTAATAAGAAGTAACTGCCCAACTTATGCAAGTTTCTAAATGCTGGTGACCTGTTCTGACATAAAACTCTGGGGTACACCGAACCAGGAGACTAATATGGGCAACAAATGCTATAAATATTGGAAACAATTCCAACAAAGCCAGTCAATGTAAGCTGCTGTTCAGTCCTTCACTCACCAGAGCAAAGATGCAGCTTAACCTGCGTGGGCGGAGCTACGTTAGCTGGCCTTCCTGAGGTGGTGTCTGGCTCAGCTGATCTCCACTAGTCTTACTAGTTATATCAGAAAACCTCTCTGACCTACTTGAGCTTGAATCTTGTGCTGACTTATAACGCTAGTCAAAACTGCTTAGCATCCAAGTAATCCTACTTTAATTAAAGGCCAAAAAAAATAGAGTGTGTCCTATCATACAAATACCTGGGGACCAAAATTGATGAGAAACTAAACTTTGAAGAGAATTGTGAGGCTCTGAACAAAAAGGGGCACCAGCGTTTGTACTGCCTAAGGAGATTATCTGTATTCAATCTTGATCAAACAATAATGAAGATCTTTTATCATGCTTTTATAGAATCTGTTTTGTCTTT
>JAPMOB010245516.1:0-11852 GCA_029875015.1 Lepomis gibbosus
CATAAATATTTAGTGCAGGAGATCGTTGTATTTTAATTGCTTTGTGATATGTAAATAGAAAATGCTACATTTAGAGTATAAAAATGTTTTGTATTTTTAAACTTAATTGGAAAAGTTTGTTTCTGTCACGGCTGTTGTTATGTTAGATTGTTTTGTGCAGCTATCAGAGTCACTGTTAAACATTTTATTTGTGTCAGTGTCTACAGTCCCACAAGACCTTTACTTTCCCAACTTCCTCAGAAAGATATAATAATATAAGTTTGACTTTGTATATGGAAGAGTGTCTGTGAGTTTCTTTCAGTTTTCTTTAGGTTCTTTGTGGTTCTGCTTGACTCTTGTGTTGTGTTCACTAGACCAGTTATTCTTCACCAACCCTCTGCACCTGCAGCAGGCCGTTTTCACTTCAGTCAAACTGAAAGAGGTTTTTGTACAGCTCTAAATCACTGTGTGAACACTCCACCACCATGGGCACCTAGACAGTAGTAATCTCCAGCATCTTCAGCCTGAACACCACTGATGGTCAGAGTGTAGTCAGAACCAGATCTGCTGCCACTGAATCGAGATGGAGTTCCAGAGAAGAGAGTTGATGCTTTGTATATAAGAAGTTTGGGAGCCTGTCCACGTTTCTGAAGGTACCAACTGAGATCAGCACCAATATTTGAACTCCCTGTGGCGCTGATAGTCACAGTCCCTCCAAGACTAACAGACTTGGATTTGTCAGTCTGGGTGAGAAAATTGTTGGCAGAAGACTCTGAAATGAGAAATTACAAACCTTGAGAATTAGCAGTGTAGATTGTAATATATTAGACATCAATGATTTGAGGCAAATGGCAAGGTAAGTGATATTTATGCCAAATATGATCTTTTGACAAATTAACAATGTTAGATCACTGTTAAATATCTCTCAACCTGACTCAGAAAACCCAGCAACACAAGCAGAGTTATTAGCAACATCATCCTGATACAGTTTTCAGTGTGAGTGCATGAAAACAGTTCAGACTCTCTGTGACAGAAGAACTTAAACTCTGAGGAGCAGTGATGCATCAAAGTCATGCAAAATATATTTAAAAAGACAAACACACACCTGTTCTTGTGAAACAGAAAGCAAAGGTGACGTTGAGAAAAATTTGGCCATTGATTCAAAGATTTAGATTTAGAAAAGGTTGAGTTTGTGTTGCCTGCGATGGACTCACGACCTGTCCAGGGTGTACCCCGCCTTTCGCCCAATGTCGCCGCGACCCCGTACGCAGGATAAGCCGTTGACGATGGATGGATGGATGGATGGATGGATGGTTTTGGGATCATTAACAGATGAACGTCGTCCCCTGATGGCAAACTGCATCAACACTGGACTCACGATGAACCAACACCACATTTGATCAATTTTGAATTACTTCATTTTCACATTCAGTTTTTCCTCCTCATTCTGGTGAAAAACAGAGTTTAGATCCTGCTCAGAGTTTAGGTGATAAACCACCTGATGTTTCCCATCACATTTCATAACAACATCATGACAGGTTTAAACTTTAAGTGAAAAGGGAACTGGATGAGGTTGAAGAGAGGTTCTCTTTTTGGCATCCAGGATCTTAGACAGTCTCACAAATGTGTGTCCGTTGGAGCTGCTTGAATTTTGTGGTAATTAACTGATGTTTTTAGTGAAAAAGGTAAAATATTTATATATAGATTAATTGTTTAACAGCAACCCAAAAAGAACGAGTTTGACTAAAATCAGAAAGTAAATATGAAGTTTGCGCTTGGTGAGGTTACCATCGTTTATAGGTTTCACTACATTACATTAACCAGTCTTGTAGCATATATACCACAGAATGTATCATGACAAGCTATATGATTAATTTTTATTATTTTTTATGTTTTTATCTATTTACCTCATAAATGTGTCACTCTCGTGTGCAAGAAACATATAACATTTTTGTTCTTTGCTGACAACCATGTGCAGTTTTTCACATAAGTGAAGGTAAAACTCAGTTTCACATTCACCTTTTTCAGCCCTTTGTATAACAGTACTGCTTTAGAATTTGTATAACTGAAAATGCTCAAATTTTTATTTATGTTAATACTGTATGTGGGTTTTTTTGGTTGTTCTGATTTTCTAGTTTTACTTTAACATTGATCTTACTGCCCTCATTAAACCGTCTTCATTAAATGCACTAACTTCACATTTGTCTCATTGCTGTGTACACTGCAATGGGACAAATATATTTCACAATAAAAACCTTGAAATATATTCAACATGTTGGTGTGAATGTGTAGTTTGTGCTTATGTGACGGGAGCCAACGAGGCTGTGCAGTGAGTTAACCTCACTCCCCGACACCTTAAGAGACACACTGACTGAAGCTGGTTTTAGCCCCCTCGTCAGTGTATCTGCCTCCAGTACCCTAGGTTGCCAGTTCGAGTCTAGACCTTTCAGTATGTTCTCAGGGGCAGCCAGTAACATTGGTGAGGTTACTGTCAGCTCTGTGTTCACTGGTCTGTGTCAGAGTCTTTTCCTCTTCAGCAGCTGCAGTCAGTTCCTGCTGTAACAGCTCAGTCTCTCTGCATTCTGACTGAGGGAGGTTTTTGTACGACTACAAATCACTGTGTGAACACTGGGCCACTGTGTACACCCATACAGTAATAATCTCCTGCGTCTTCTGCCTGAACTCCACTGATTGTCAGAGTGAATACAGGTTCAGATCCACTGCTGCTGAAACGATTTGGAGTACCAGATTCACGACGACTTATTTTGTAAAACAGCAGTTTGGGAGGCTCTCCAGGCTTCTGCAGGTACCAACTGAGATCATCATCAACTCCTGTACTGGCTGTGCAGCTTAGAGAGACTGTCTCTTCCAGACTAGCAGACTTTGATACAGGAGTCTGAGTCACAGATGGACTGGCTCCTGAACCTGGAAATTAAAAGAAGAAAAAGTTTAAAACATTTATTTAAAAATTTTCCAGTGTGAGGTAAAGTACAACACACAATGCCAAACCATGATAGTGTAAATGATAATACATTTAAGTAACATTTTCACAGTCCAGATTCCAATATAACAGTGAACAGGTCATAAAAGAAACACTCTACTTCCCACCTTGAAGTCCAAACAGCAGTGTGGTCAGCAGTGCAATCACTAACATTATCATCATCATTGATCTCACTGTCAGACTGCATAGACGTCACTCAGCGGTTCATCTTAAACTGGTCTAGGAGCAGTGATGCACAGCAGTCATTCAAAACACCACCTTCATAGTCAAACAAATATCTGTGTTTGTGTAAAGTGTTTGCTTATATCAGTTGCAAGTTAAATCTGTTCCCGCTGCACATTACAGCAAACATTTTTGACATTGTTATTTTCTTATTAAACTTCAGTCATGTAGTGTTAAACTCTTTGTGCACCACTGCAGAATTATTCTTGGTTGATGCAGGATTAATTATGGTTGAATTAGGGAAGTGCCAGACGAACAGAAACCAAGTCCAGGAGCACCAAGTTCCCAAGTCATAATGTTTTTGTCCGGATTTCAGCAGACAGTGAGCTAAAATATTACAAAAAGTGAGAAGCCAATATGAACCTCTACAGAAGAGATAGTCGAAAGGAATAATATAATGGAATTTACTAGTTTGAGGAAGAGGCACAAGAAAGAAAAAGAAGAAAGCTTTGGTATAGGTGATTGTTACAGATGAAAAAATAGTAGTAAAAAATCCTGCACATTAACATTAACAGACTTGAATTTGTCAGTCTGAGTAAGAAATTTGTTTGCTGAAGACTCTGAAATGAGAAATGAAATGTTGACCTTGAGAAGAAATTTTGATACCAAACAACATGTAGCAGCAGTTTAAATTAAAATAGTAACAAAAAGACAAAAACTGAAAAGCCCATTGGACCAAAGATGAAATATGTCAGACTCATTTTCAAGCTCTCTCACCCTGACTCAGAAAACCCAACACTACAAGCAGAGTTATTGGCAACATCATCCTGATTCTGTTTTCAGTGTGTGTGCATGAAAACAGTTCAGACTATCTGTGACAGAAGAACTTAAACTCTGAGGAGCAGTGACGCATATGCAAACACACACCTGTTCTTGTGAAACAGAAAGCAGAGGTGACGTAGAGGGGAAGTTAAGTTTGATGATCATTCGGCCATTTATTCATAGAACTTCAGAAAATGTTGACTTTTTGTGGCTTATTGTTTCCCTTCATTGTGAACATTTTTCTCTTACTTGTGTCCCAGATGATTTTGGGCTCATTAGCAGATGAACGGTGTCCCCTGCTGGAAATTACATCAACACTGGACTCAAGTTGAGCCAACACAACATTTGATCGTTTTTGAATTGCCTTTTTACATTCAGTTTTTCCTCCTCATGCTGGTGAAAACACACAGAGAGTTTAGATCCTGCTCATAGTTTAGGTGATAAACCACCTGATGTTTCTCTTCACAAATTATGACAACATCATGACAATTATAGTTACAGTTATAGACAGTAACATACTGTCTGTGAAGGTTCTCAGTCAGCCAGGTTATAGCAATGATTATAGTAATATAAAATGAGTAGTCCTACAAGCTGCACAAATAACATTGGTCTCAATAGACTTTTGCTGTTTTCTTTCCTTACTTAATGAAATGTATGAAATGAATTGTCCTTATGTACTTTATTTGTAGCTTTGGCAATATTGTTGCTACATTCATAACAATAAAGCTAATTTTGAATTTGAATTTAAGGTCTCTACATCTGTGCAGATATTTAGGAGCTGACTTATAGAGAGCACTCAGCATTTCTCTGTAGCCATTGTGGTCCAGTGCAGCTAGAGAGCAGGTACTGTATGTTTTGTATGAGTTATGAGTCAATGTTTTTAACTAGTGAACATGTTTTAATTTGTTTTAATCATAGGCATGTTAAGTCACCTGTTGGCCAGACCTCATCAGCTGATTAGCCGGTCGCGTTAAAGGCTCACCACAGAGAAGGCAGTGGGTAACGTTGAGGTAAAAAGATGTTGTCTAGTAGAGTTATGTAAGTTCACTAGTTTGAGTGCCTTTTGATAACATGATTAACATTGCAGAGGGCTTAAACATCTGATCCATAAATGAGGGGAAGTCCGAGCTGGGTTGACTATTTACTACATTGTGCGAGGTAAATATTATTTTGTCAGATATCTAGTAAGTTTTTTTGCAGTGTGCTAAACTGAACTAATTGAATTCTTGTAATTTTAGGGTTGTCTAGCCACTGCTGTTTTGCCTGCCTCATCGACTGCTGTTATTTGTGTTTTGAATTTTTGTTTATTATTTTGTTTATATGAGATTTGTTACAGGTGATTGGGCTCCTGTGAATGTGGTTGCCAACTGCTGGGGTCTGCTAGTGGTGTTGCAGTTGTCCCTGTTTTTGGCTGTATGATTTTTCCGCAGCTTGTCAGCCATTTCTTTCCCCTTAAGCATTCTGCTGGATGGACAGGGTGGTGGATTGTGGGAGCCCCTTCCCCCCCTCAATGCATGTGGTGGTGGGTACGACAACTGTGTGTGCATGCTGTACTTAGTTTTTAGGTGTGACGTGTGTGTTTTGCTGTGTCTCGGTGGCGGCACACCAGTGTGAGTGGTGGCGTCAAGGCACCTGGGTGGCCCACAGGTAACTCCACACCCCCCCCTCCTGGGCAGGTCTGGCCCCTGCAGATGATTGTGCAACGTGTATAATTGCCCAGAGCCTGGTCCTTTTTTAAAATTGTATAAATAAACTTTCCTTCCGGTTGGAACTCAAGTCTCTGAATTTTATTGGTGGTGGGAAACCCATGTCAATTGGTAACTGACTATTTGGGGATTTGAACCCCTCACCATTCGACTCGGTTACATTTGCAATCTCATAAAATGGACTCATGAAAACTAAAGTCAGTGTTTATTAGGCCACGCTGGTAGAAAGTGATAACCAAGGAAGGTTAAAATTAAGGGCAACTGGACTAGGTTGAAGAGTGGCTAAATATCTCAACCCAGTCCAGTGGTTCATGTGAAGTAAAAATTTGAGGGTCTTCTTTCTGACGTCCAATTTCAAGTTTATTTAAATTTAAATAGCATGTTTTAAAACAACCCTAGGTGACTAAAGTGCTTTCTAAGTAAGGATACACAACAAATATACACAACAAAATGAATGTGTGTCAGTTGGAGCTGCTGTTTTATGCTGTAAAGCGTTGGACAACATTCTTAAAGAATAGTGTGATTAGCTGAGCAGCAAGATACGAGTGAGCTTCAGAACTGTTGATGGTCAGGATACTAAAGTGCAGCCTGTTTTTCCATTTTAAAACACAGTGTGGTATGAATGTTCACAAATAAATGTTCCACTATTTACTAACAAGATGAAGTGTGATGATCTTTTAGTGGACAGTATTCAAATATTACATTAATGGAAAGCATCTACTAATACTGCACTACAGTAAGAGTAGGTGATGAGCATATTGAGTTATATGTTATCTTTTGACTACCTTTTGAACAAAAAATTTAAATAAACATTTACCTGACGCTTTTTTCCAAAGCGACTTAAAGTTGCTACATTTGTCAGAGGTCACACTCCTCTGGAGCACCTAAGGGTTAAGTGTCTGGCTCAGGGACACAGTGGTGGATGTGTTGCAGTGGGAATGGGAATTCAAACTGGGAATCAAACCACCAGTCTCACACGCCATGAGTCTTCTCCACTGATCCATCGCCATGCCATTGTTATTTTTTGTTTTTATGATTTTTCTAATTTTAATTTAACTTTGATCTTATAGCCCTTATGAAACCGGCTTGGTTGCATCTACTAACATCACATTTGTCTCATTGCTGTGACTGACTGAGGGACGTTTTTGTTAGACTACAAATCAGTGTGTGAACACTTAAGCACTCAGGTTTCTGTTGATACCAGTGCATCCAGTCATCTCCTTCTCCATCTCTAACAACAGAAAGGTTGAGAGATCCTGGAGTAAATGTCACTACTGCAGGCTGAACCACAGTCTCCTGACCGCTGCATCCTGCAGACAAAAACAAATCAATCATTTATCAGCAGAAAGAAATGAGAGAAAAGGCAGCACATCATATCTGAAATGTTGCTGAGTGAATGAACCTGTAAAACAGCAGCAGGCCAGCATCCACATGAGGATGGTGATTAGAGTCATGGTGGTTGTGGTTTCTGCTGTGTTGACTGACAGATCTGGATCCTGCAGTGTTGAACTCACAGGACTATAAACTTTCTCAGTTCACTGGAGGATCAGCTGACGATGCAAAGCCTCCCCTCTATGGAAATGATTTCTCTGCTCTCAACAGACTGAAGGCAACGTGGGACACAAAATCAGGAGGACTACTTCTTGGATTTACACCATCTATGATCTTAATGGAACAGAAGAAAATATTTATATTAGAAGGGCAGTTGAGGATTTAAGGATAATTTATGTTTATGTGGTTGGTATGTAGGTTTGTTTGCTTTTAATTAATGACATGGTTTACTATAGTTAAATAACATATTTTCATTCTGCTTAACATGAAATTGTCTTCATTATCATCTAAATGCATCATGTTAATTAAACCATGGATCAAAAAATTAAAACTGGTGAGGAAATGACATTGTTGCAAAAAGACTGTAAATGTATCTCTGTCAGGTGTAGAAATCCCAAGCAAAATAATATAAATAAGCTTCATTAAAACAGTAAATTTAATCCATATTGTTGTATAAGCTTTGTAGATTCCATAAAATATAATTTTGTATGTTTTATTAGAAAAGCAGATCGTTTTTTTACCAGGTAGTTGCTTGTTCACAGTGCAGGAGGTTTTTGTACGGCCACTTAATGAGTTTGTATCACTGTGGTACACTTTTGGCGGAGGAACCAAACTCATCGTTGACTGTAAGTACCAAAGAGTTTTATTTTATACAATATATTGCAAATGTGACTTTAATCTAATATTCACTCAGACTCTGATCAAGTTCAGTGTTCATATGTTGTTGAGAATTTTGGTTATTTTCTTAAACCAGGCTGAGCTCACACTCTGAGACAAAACTTAATGCCATTCATTGTATACAATTTCAATTTCAAGAAACAAAACTCATTGATTTTGTTTTCTATTTTTGTTGAACTCATTGAACTTATGTTTTCTATTTTTATTGAAACATTGAATTGTTTTACAATGTTTAAAGTAACAATTTGTCAAGTAAAACTTTTAATGCATAAAAATATCAGGAGTAAATTTTATTTTTTTAATTCATTTTGAATATTCAAACTGTATTTTTTAAGCCTTAAGTGGATTCCAGTTGAACACAAACAGGATTTTATCAGTAAAGGCAGCTTATCTTTGTGTTCACGGTTCATTCATTTTACATGTAGTGAAAGGAAGTGAAAGAGACAGATGACAACGTTTTAACTGTATTCACATGAGTGTTTCAGTTCTGTCGGTTTAAACAGAAATTACCACCATGTATTTTTCTTCATTACCAAAACTCACCTCTCATTCCTTTGTCTTCTCCTCCCCCTCTCTCTCCTCCAGTGGGTGTGGTACGGCCCACCCTGACCGTCCTCCCCCCCTCCACAGAGGAGCTGCAGCAGGGCAGCGCCACACTGGTGTGTCTGGCCAGTGGGGGCTTCCCCTCAGCCTGGAGGCTGGGCTGGAAGGTCGGGGGCAGCAGCAGCTCCTCAGGGGTGTCACACAGCCTGGAGGTCCTGGGGATGGATGGCCACTACAGCTGGAGCAGCACCCTGAGCCTCCCTGCAGACCAGTGGAGGAAGGCAGGCTCAGTGAGCTGTGAGGCCATTCTGAATAACCAGAGCCCTGTCACTCAAACCCTGGACCCTGACCGCTGCTCAGAGTAGAGCTTCAGCAACACTTCCTGTCTGGAAATGATGCTGCTTCTTTGATAGAGATCTTGATGAAGCTACAGATTTTCTCTGTTCACATATTTCTGCAAGTTTCACAGCTCTCTACTCAGTGTTTCAGTGTGCATGTTGCTTTCTAATACTGATTTTCTGCATATTCTTCTTTATGTTCATTACGTACAAATTAAATTGAATGTTATTATTAGTTTCGCTGCAAGAGAAACTTTTTACTCATCAAAAATGTTGCATGAATCTTAAAACATCATTAAATAAAACTGTGGATTATAATTAGTTAGTGTCCTTGTATTTGTTTTACAACACATCATCTCAGCATCTTTCCTGATTTTAACAGTATGCGTGATAGTACAGATCATGGTGTTTTTATTATTTTGTGACATTTAAATAGAAATTACTACATTTTGAGCATGAAAGAATTAGCATTTTTAACAAGAGGAGTAAGAATTTTGAAACGTTTGATTCTGTTATTTTAAATTGTTTTGTGTAACTATTAGAGACACTGTTAAACATTTGTTGACATCAGTGGCTATAGTCCAACAAGAATATAAGTTTCCCAGCTTACTCATGAAGGGACTTAATAAACTAACAAGAATATACCTCCAAAACTGTATATGGAAGAGCTAATGTGAGTTTGTTTCAGCAATATTTAGATTCATTTTGGTTCTGCTTGATGGCTCTTGCATTGTGTTCACTTGACTAGATAAACAGTCAAACTGAAGAAGGTTTTTGTACGGCTCTACATCACTGTGTACGTGAAATCCATGGTAGCCCATACAGTAGTGATCACCAGCATCTTCAGGCTGAACACCACTGATGGTCAGAGTGTAGTCAGAACCCGATCTACTGCTTACTACGGAATCGAGACGGAGTTCCAGAGAAGAGAGTTAATGCTTTGTATATAATGTGATAGGCAGGCTTTTGGCCAAGTAATGCCACAATCAGTCGCAACCTCTCAGTGAAGCTCCAGCCCCTGTCTCTCCAAAACCAGGTAACACCTGCACCTTTAAGAGTTGATTTATAGGGAAAACTCAGGATCTCTTTGTAGGCATTGTGTTCCAGTGTGGTTAGAGAGCAGTTATCTCTTCTAGAAGTCATGTGTCAAGGCTGACAATGTTTTAATTTTGGTGAACATGTTTTAATTTGTTTTCATGACAAGCATCTTAAGTCACCTGTTATGTTAAAGTTCACTGCAGAGAAGGAATTGGTGGTTGATAATCCTGAGGTAAAAAGATGCTATCTGGTAGAGCTATGCAAGTTCACTAGTTTGTGTGTGTGCAACGGCCCTTAGGCCGTGTGTGTGTGTCTGCCCAGGTGTACTGCTGTTTGTCTGTCCTCTGCAGGTCCTGCTGTTTCCCCTCTGCATGTTGCAGAGGGAGGCTAGTGTGCACACCTGTCCACAATTTGCAATCAGCGGGAGCGCAAGAGCTGGTACAAGGGGCAGAGAGCAGGCAGACTCAGTGTGGAGTGTGTGGAGAGTACATGTGTACAGACAGACTGCTTACCAGAGCTGGGTGACGCTATAGTGGCGTTCATGGAGTCCCTGTAGTCACATGTATCAAGTCTGAACCTCCTGCTGTGGTTTACTCCCTCGTGGAGGGAGGGTGGTAAAAATTATTGTATTAGTTTCCCCTTTATGGCATTTTTTTTCTGTGAACTACCTTCTGAGTTTGTTGGTGTGTTGTCTCAACGGTATCCTAAACTGGGTGCTTCCTCTTTGTTTTTGGGAAGTTGTTTTTTGTGGGACCTCCTTTGCGAATACTTCAGTTAATTTAAATCATAAAATAAACGCCAAACTATACCCATAAATCGGTCTTGTTTTTTTTTCAACCTGGAATGGTTTAATTGTCACCAATCTATTCCTTCCCTGGACTTTCCACTGGAGGTTCATAACAGTGTGTTGTGGTGGCCTTTGATAACATGATTTACACTGTATTGGGCCTAAACGTCCAATCG
Organism: Lepomis gibbosus; assembly: GCA_029875015.1. Taxonomy (NCBI): domain Eukaryota; kingdom Metazoa; phylum Chordata; class Actinopteri; order Centrarchiformes; family Centrarchidae; genus Lepomis; species Lepomis gibbosus. The sequence goes on from JAPMOB010245516.1 coordinate 10,782, forward strand.
TAAATGAGGTGGAGTAAGAGCTGGGTTGATTATTTACTGCATTGGTTGAGGGGAAAATATTATCTGTAAAGTATTTAGCAGGTATGTTTGTAGTATGTTAAATAACTAATTCAATTCTTGTAATTTTAGGATTGTATAGCTACTGCTGTTTTGCCTGTCCGATCAACTCCTGCTATCTGTGCTTGTATTTTTATGTGGATTGTTACTTGATTTAGATTGTTACAGGTGGATGGGCCCTATGAATGTTTTTGCCAACTACTAAGGTCTGCAACGGATGTGGCCATTTTCCCTTTTTATTTATTTATTTATTTTTTTGGCTGCGTGATTTCCCTGAGCTTCTTAGCCATTTCCCCTTTTAGTGTTCTGCCAGATGGACAGGGTGGTGGATTTTGGGAACACCTTTCCCCTTACTGCATGTGGTGTGTATGATAGCTGTGTGTGCATTTTTATCTTAGTATAATTGTGTGGTTTCTGTGTGTTTCATTTGCTGGGTTTAGGTGGCTGCGCACCAGTGAGTATAGTGGTGTCACTCGGGTGGCCCACAGGTATCCCCCTGTATGTCTGGCATCGGTAGATGCAGACGTGTGGTGGGAGTTTTTTGTTAACGGGTGGCTTTTAGCATTTCTGGCAGCATTGGCATCTACATCTTGTTTTGAACTTGTGTGATGAGTAAAATTGCCCGAAAACCTGATTATTCTTTTTATTAAAAAAAAAAAAAAAAAAAGTTTGGGAGCCTGTCCAGGTTTTTGAAGGTATTGAGATCAGCACCAATATCTGAACTCCCTTTGGTGCTGATGGTCAGTCCCTCCAAGACTAACAGACTTGGATTTGTCAGTCTGAGTCAGAAATGAAATGTTGACCTTCAGAAGAGAGTTTCAATATCAACAATATGGTGCAGCAGTTTAAACTAGAAAAGCAATTTCTGAAGAAATTGCGGTGTGAATGGCTTGCGCTACACTGAACTGCTGGCTTGAACAAATTTGAATAGTAAAAATGTATGAAAGATGTGGAAGGTTTTAAGGACTGTTGAAAAGCTGACGCTACACTGCATTGCTGGCTTTAATGTGCAGA
>JAPMOB010245517.1:0-10656 GCA_029875015.1 Lepomis gibbosus
CACACACACACACGCACGCACACACACACACACACACACACACGCACAGCTGGTTTATGTCCCCCACACAGGCTGTTGTTGATCAAGTGCTTTCCCATACTGGTCACCAGAAAATGAACACCCACGTTTGTGTTTTGCTATTGATAAGCTGACCGTGTAATTTAATCTGTCCTAGTCTGCAACATCTTTAGCATGTTAGTGACTATATTTTTAATGGTCTACTTGTACACACACCAGTCTTTCCGGGATTTTGCAGGTCTTTTTGTGATTGTTGCGGGCTGAAATGCCTGATTTTGCAACAGCTTTTCTAAAAGAATTGCGATGAAAGTTGAGGGATTAAGTGAAAACTGCAAAGGTAGATGTGATTTTTTAGAATTACAGTTGAATCATTAAACAGTCCATCTGGGATTTTGTAGGCTTTACCCTAACTCTACCCCTGCACAGCTTAATTGTTTCTGCGTTTGCAATTGACCGGGATGCAACAGCCTGTGTCACAGTGATTTGTCTTGTCTGACTTCCTCGATGTGTTTCTGCCATTACCCATGTATGTTTTGCGGGGGTGTTTGTCAGTAGACAACCTTTTATGTCCGACCACAGTACTGCAAGTTTTGCAGTTTACCACCACTTTGAAAAATCTGAAGAATCTGGATTCTGTTTTTCACAGTACTTTTCTGTTTTATCGGCAAATGTGTGACGTTGGTATTCCGCGTCTACTGCGTCTTGTGAACAATGAAGTGAGTTTGCTGATGAATAACAAGGTCTTGCGGGCAACGGCGATGATAGGTCAGTTGGCAAGTTGCGCTAAATTCACTGGGATTTCTTGAATTTGTGTTAATTGTTGCGATCGTGATATTGCGAATTCCTGTAGGGACTGACATACCAAAATAAGTCAGACTAAGCACACTGTTTCCCCATAGATCACAATTAGGCCTATAGGTTCATAGAACTTTTACTTCACATTCAAATGTGATCAAATTGACAGTTTTGCAGTGTGGTCAGCCGGATTTGGTAATTTTACTTCCTTAAAAAAAGAAGTGTACTACAGCTGAATAGAGCAGCAGTCCTGATGCCACTTCAGGTTTGTTTGTTTTTGTGTTGCCTTCAGTAACTCAGTGCATTTCTGACAGTGAAGACCAAGACAAGAGTTTCTGATCCTTCACACCTTTGAAGATTATTTTCTGGTGTGCATGAACAGAACCCAGGAGTTCACTTTGACTCTCTTTCTGCTTACCGAAAAAGGGAACACTTAGTGGATTATGCATTTTCTAAATCTGGCCTCATAAATGTCACATTAACTCTTCATCTATCAAATAAACTCACATTTAACAGCCATGTTAGAACAGATCGCTGGGTTCGAGGGATTTATTCACTGGAGAATGCAGGAACACTTGTTCCAGTGGTGAACAGGAAGGAGGTCTTTAAGAGCGACATGGTGTGTGTGTGTGTGTGTGTGTGTGTGGGAAATAAAGTTGGGTCTCACAAGAAAACACAAGAGGAAATTGGACTTAAAGTAGCTGAAAATTATGGGGGAAATCTCTCTCTTGCTCCCTCTCTCTCTGACACACACATTTATTTTTGTCTTTTGGCATTTATCAAATGGCATCTCAGGATTTTATGTCTAGATACACAGCGAGTGAGATGACTGGCTTCATCTCAGCCTTTTTCCAGACTCTGATGGAGCCATGCTGCTTTAAAAGGTCAAAAGGCAAAAGGTCATGAGTTGGGTTCATCAGACAATTTTTTAAGGGTGTGTGTGTGTGTGTGTAAAAGGGTTAGAGCGGCAGTTCACTGACCAAGAAAGAAATTCCAGATGCTGAGGAATTTGTCTTTACTGGGAATTTTGTGTGTGCTTGTGTGTGTGTGTGTGTGTGTCAGTGAGAGGAGAGGTCATGTGAACAGCAAAAGACACACTCACCAAAAACCTCCCAACTTCCATTTAGACATTTAAACAAATTCCCATTGTTTTACAGATAGTTTTTACATCAGTTTCATCAACAGTTTTGGATTTTGACTCATGAACACAACCAGTACATTCTGGACTTACTGGATATCCTCTTTCCTGCAACATAGTGGTACCAAGAAGTTAAGAACGTTCTTCTGGTTGCAAAGAAAAGGCCTCTGGCGCAACATTAATTTCAACACTAACACTAACTAACACTAAAACCTTCCTTAAAGAACAATAGAAATAAAATACTCTTCAGACTGAGAGCCATTTAAGGTGCTTTCACACCTAGAGTTTGGTTTCTCTGAGCTATAGTGGAAAAGTTTACACAGGCAATCACTGGGGCATGTAAATGAGAATCACATGGATTCAAAAGTATGTCATGTAACTCTCATGTAGCTTAAGCAAAGCATTAATGGACTGAATGAAAATTCATTTCAGGTCAAAATAAAAATGTCTTGATTTATGAAAATTTTAATTATATATTAAATGTAAATGGTTGGTCCCCAGACAAATTGGACAACTGGATTTTTTTAGCCTATATTTGTTCACGTTTTGTGAACATTAAAATGTGCGCTGTTTACAGTGTTCCCATGGATGTACAGACAACTATGACTGGATTATTCTGAAGAAAATGTTAAAATGTGATGATTCTCAGGCAAGTTCTGGAGTTAAATGGAACATCTTTTTTGGGACATTTATTCGTAGTGTAAATTCACTAAATGTGGATATGTGTTACGTCTGTCAGATATTATGCCACACTTGACTATGATAATGACTTGAGTATGAATTTTGATGCACCTGCCCCTTTCACCTCCTGCTGTATATTTGCCTCACCTCCCTTTGTGCCTCCCTGGGGAGGCACATTATAGTTTGAAAACGACTGGTTTACCTTTAACAGATTCCACAAAAAATAGACCTGGGTGAATTCTGATATTTCAACAACTTTGACTTTCATTAGAAATAATCAATATCTTCAAGTTTAGGCTGCACATTACCTGCCAATTTGAAAGTTAAAGTAAATTTTATGTTCAATTTTATAATCATTATGGCAAAGTTTTGCTTTGGAGTACACTGAAAATGGCTTCCTTTGGCAGTAATATTTTTATGGATTGTGAATTCTAAACTTTAATTTTGTCATACATCCTGCACAAATAGAAAATGATATTTTAATTTGATTAAAAAATTACACTTTATTATTGGCAGCCATTGTCTTCCTTAAATAACAGGAGGTTGTCCTTGCTTTGTTTTGCAATGTGGGGCTCCCCTTCCGGCTGTCAAATGTCAGCATTTGTCTCGATGTAAAGCCTTGAATGCCTGCGTTTTGGGGTCATTTCCTGTTTTGGTTCCGACCACTTTCTTAAAAGACTCTGCCATTATTCTCACATAGATTAACAACCTCAAACTAAATGAAAAAAATAGTCTTCTGAGCTTCATTTAGTTGCAAAGACGACAAAAACCCTCCATTAAAACCATAAAACAGGAAACTGTAACAAGTAGGGGGTAAAATGAGACTCTGTGTTATATGTAAGGACATTAGAAACAACTTTCCATTAAATTGTCTTGTCAGTGATTCCTTAATGATGTATTAAATTCTCTTTTGCCAAGATGTATTATGACTATAAATTTTTCAGCCTCAAGAAAATTGAGACATTAACTGTGGGAAGGTTTACAGTGACCTTGTCACACTCACTATCCTTCACGGTAAACATGCCAAGCTTCTGACACAATACAAGCTGTTTGTTTAGCAGTCTTTGACATGTTCACTTTGAGCAGCATCCTTGTTGTACTTGAACCTCGGGAGAGGTCATGTACACTGTGAGCTCCGTCGAAAACACAGAGAGGAGCTTAGCTGCCAGTCAGTTTTTGTCTGTATCCTTCTGTCTGATGATGATCACTACAGAAAGGGTCAGCAGTTCCTTTTCACACCTACAATGGCTTGACTTCCCAAACTTAAATGTCAAAAGTCTTTGATATTGAGGCCTCTTGCCATTTATCAAAGAAGGACTAGAACCTTTTAATTTCCATGGAAGCTCTTATCTTTGCCGCACGTTCATCCTGCAATCAGAGAGTCGTGGCTGACTTGACTTTGGAGGAGAGGACCTGCCTGAACCTCCTCTTCAGCTCCTGCATGTTGGGAGATTTGGGCCTGGCCAGGTGGAGGCCTCCTCTTCTTTTCTCCCCGTTCCCTCCTCCCAACGCCCGGATCACCTGGAACACAGAGAACACAGTGACCCGCGGAAACAAAACCAGACCTTTTACGACTTGGGGGGACAAGATTTAAGTCCAAGTCATGTCTAATAAAATCAGTAAAAGTCCAATTTTAAACCAAATCCTGTCAAAACATTTTAGTAAGAGTAAAAGCAGGATTAAGCTTCTATTTTACTATAATAAACTACACTATGCTACTATAATACTTTATATTTTGTGGATTTTACATCGTTGCATCTTTATTTACCACAGACATACCTATGTATGCTGCATCGTAAACATTTATTTTTTGTTTAACTAATCAAAGGTACTTGAGGAACAAGAACAAAGTACATTTTAAAGCTACATACTCTTGGTTGCTGGGGGGCAACAGAACATGCCGTTAACACAATATTGATTGATATTATCCCCTTATAAAATTGTTATGAAAAGTGTGTTAGCAATCAGATTTCACAGCCAGCAACATTTTCATTAATTTAGATTCATGTTTCTGGCCACTAGAAGAATATAAATCAAATTGTATCCTCTCTTTTAAAGATATGTTTTAGTCGTTGGTCTCCACCACTCCCTGTAAGGGAAATATCTGTCCCTTTTGGCTGGTCCACCATGTTCACCGGTTGGTCCACCATGTTCACCGGTTAGTCTCTGCAGCGGTTTACAACATGGTTTATGAGAGATGAGGGCTAGAAAAACTAAACAATGAGCTGAAAGATGCTAAAACGCTCAGCAGAGCTGAGAGGAACTGCACATCAGTACCATTTGCATTACGCTGTAGTCACCTGATCTATTGTTACTTTAAAAAAAACTATTAGTGCAGCTTTAAAGCACCACATCAGTTAAAATACAGTCTATGGTTAAAACATGCTTCGATAAAATGATATTGTTGACATTAAATCTGCTCTCTAGAAAAGGAAACGTGCTGTCTCAACAAACCCAAATGTAATGAGCCTACGGGCAAAAACTTCTATTACACCACTAGAAAAAAAAATATAATGACAAACATGTGTTTTGTTTTGTTTTTTTGGTGACTCTGGGCATCAATGGGAAATAGCCTGTTATCAGAGTTCCCATAGGAAGTGGAAATCGCTTCAAGCTTAGTGGAATCAAAGTGAATAATGTCCAGATATCTTTCTATAAAATGTCTTCATGAGGAAAAAACAAATCCTGTTACCATACAGACCAGATTAGAAAACTGTCCCCATCCTTAACTGTCAGATTAGCAAACCAATAAATTAACAACAACAAAAAGTCCCACCTCCTGACAAAGATGTAGGAAGGCGGAGTGGACTCCCTCGTGGTTCTCTCTGGCTGAGGCCTCAAAGTAAACCCCTCCTGTGAGCAGAGGCAGTTTTTAGATCAGGGCTGCTCTTATCTTTCAGATAAAACTCACTCAGCATTCCTCATTCATCAGGCAGCATGCAGGACAAGGTTTAAGAAGGATCCAGAGATGTGTATGTGTGTATGTGTGTGCTTAAGGATCTTTTTTATTTTCTCCAGTAATCATTTAAAAATTGCCTACTGTGGGAAATTATGTCTGCTGTAGCTGCATTTGCAGGTCAAGTTTCTGCACGGAAACAAAGCATTGTCAAGCTTTTGAATGTCATGGAGTTCAACGTAGGGAAGGTGAGGATAAATAACGGATGTTTGAAAAATAAAATAAGCTATGATGTGATGTTAAAAGACCAGAGGAAACATAAAAGTGGGAGAAAGTATCAGGGACCCTGAGGTCAAAAAGAGAAAGAGGGAATGAAGAAAGTATGTAGTGAGCAGGTCACAGCAAGCTGCATAAAGACAACACCATATTTAAGGGCACTGAAAACATATTTAGTCAGTCGGCTTTGTACTGTGAGAGATGGGATCCTGACATGAGAACACAACCGTCTGCACAATTTCTCATGAGCGATTTCAATATTTGTGTTTCTGTCAGTGGTTTGCAGTAAGTGGTGCTCGGCTGGAAAAGGGCAATGTCGCATCAGAATGTCAATTTACACCACACCCACACAGATTACATGCGTTTTCATAAGAGTTAAACTGAAAAATAAATAATAACTACAATGTTTTCTTACATCTTACATCATGAATATGCAAAGTAGTGTAATTATAGAGAAATAAAAAGTTTAGTACAAAATTAATGCACGTAACTCTGTACTGGACAACACTTTAACAATGAAGAACGAGTCCTGTGTGTATGTGTGATACTGCATTTTAAATATGATGAAAAAGGGGGTGTGGCCTTGGACAAAACAACCAGAGGCGAGGCAGAAAGATGGAGAAAGGAGAGAACCAAAATTATGAAAATAATGTGTAGAAAAAAGAAGAGGAAGAAACACAAAAAGACAAAAATGACTTGGTGAAAGAACACGAGAAGAAAAAAAATAGAATGAGGATGGGAATGCCCCACCTAGTGAAGCTGCTAACGTCTCGCCTTCGTCTGCCGGCACTTGTCGGGCTCTGAGCAGGTCGCTCTTGTTGCCTACCTGCAGCAGATTACAGATTACAGGATAGATTAGATTATGGGGATTAGGGTTAGTAGGTAATTGTAATTGTCTGTACTTGACTAGACAGACTTTGGTGCTATTTAACGGTGAAGCAATTTAAAATAAAAATAACCTGTGGTATGCCAGCATTTAATCAGAACAAACTGAACAGTGAAATTAATCCACATCTCCATTAAACATTTTCACATTTTGTGTTAGCTGGATTATTTACAGGCAGGATATCTTGAACTCTTCACACATGATGAGACACACACTGACCAGTATAACGGGTATATTTCCAGAGGGGTGTATGCGTCTGACGTGTTGATACAGCGGCTGGATGGTGCGGTAGCTGTTATGGTCTGTGATGGAGAAAACCAGCACGTAACCGTCTGCCCAGTAGATTGACCTGGAAGGGCCGTCAGTACACAGTTATTACAGGATATAACCTGAGTATAGTGAGTTTAATTCACCTTTAAGTAGATAAATCTGACCTGTTGATCTGCTCTTGGCAGTACAGTCCCTCAGCATCATCCTGAAAAAGACGGACGGACAGACATAGAATTTAAGTTTATGGCTGCTACTAACATTTATTTTGATCATCAGAATCAGATTTAGAAACACTTGATTGATCCCCGAGGGGAAATTCTGTGTCACAGTTGCACACATTGCACAAAAGGCAAAACGAATATAAACAAAGATAGTGGTTTATAAAGAAATATAAATATCATAGTAAAAATATATGATGAAAGAAAATATAAAGGAGTGTGGATATGTACAATATTTACATGGTGAAAGGAATTATTATGGTGAAAAGTAATAATGAATAAATAGCCGCAGAATTGCAGCAGATTGTATTACACATTAAGTAATTAAGCGGGTGTTATTGTACATAACAGGTAATAATTTTCAACTTAAAACTAAAGTGTCAGTGTGTCAGACACTTAGAGGGAGGAGTTACAAAGGTTGATGGCCACATGCAGGAATGACTTCCTGTGGCGCTCTGTGGTGCATTTTGGGGGAATGAGTCTTGCACNGAAAGTGCTCCTGTGTTTGAGCAGCACATCATGGAGTAGGTGGGGGACACTGTCCAAGATGATGTGTAGCTTAGACAGCATCCTCCTCTCTGACACCACCGACAGAGAGTCCAGCTCCACCCCCACAACGTTACTGGCCTTGCGGATCAGTTTGTTGGGTCTGTTAACGCCTGCTACCCTCAGCCTGCTGCTCGAGCATGCAACAGCAAACAGGATGCTGGAGCAGCAAGCTGAGGGTAATCTCTTGATAATTCTTTTCAATAATCAAAATAGTGAAAATGCCCATTACAACTTCCCAGTGGTGGTTGATTACTCAAGTGCTTTACATATGTGTAGGCTACTTTATTTGAGTATATCCATTTCATGCTACTTTATGATTCTACTGTACAGAGGGAAATACTGCACTTTTAACTCCTCTACATTTATTTTACCACATACTTTTTAGAGAAAAACAAACCTATGATTTGCTTCTATGACTGATATGATGCAGTACTATACCACTTATCTACCCAGTAGTATACAGAGAATCTCAAACTGGCTCCACAATGAACTAAAAAGTTAATCCATCTTACATGGATTAATAATAATATTAAAAGCAGAATAATAATAATATTATATAATAATATAACTTCATATAAATTCAGGACGTTTAGTTGTAATGGAGTATTTTAGACTGTTGTATTTCAGTTAAGTAAAGTAACCACTGCGATTATCCTTGCATTTTCAAATTGTTCATTTTGCCCGACCAACAGTGACCCCCCCCCAAAAATATTCAACTGACAGTGACATAAAACAGAAAAGAGCAACGAATCCTTACATTTGAAAAGCTGTAACTAACAAATGTTTGACATATTCGCTTTGATAAAAAACTTGACTAGTCATTTAAGTCCTACATATTTATTAAATAGTTTAAAGACTTTTCCGAAACTGAACGAACGGCTCACAATCGGTAAATATTCAGTCAGAGCTTCCTCAGAGAAAAACATTTCCTCATTCCATATCAGGTTAAAGCAGCAGACTGATAGTCGAGACTGACCTCAGCAGAAAACAAATATCTTTTGTTTAGCTCGTTTAAAATAACACACGGTTGCTTCCACTGGCAAAGCAGGAAGTGCTGTGATGTTCGGTGCATCCCCAGTGAGATTCCAGTGGATGACTGGATGAGCCGAGTTTCACACCAGACACTGAGGCAAGTGTGAACCAAGTGTCTAAACTGCTAAAAAGGCTGCTGATGTGTCTTAGTCCTAATGACGGAGGTGCCATATCTACAAAACACACATTTGGGTTCACCCAAAATGTCCATAACTATCCACAGACACGTCAATGCATCATCCTGAGCAGCTTAAAGCGAGCGAGCAGGTGGTGATTTTACAGAAAAGGCACGTCGCCAAGACTAATGGCTGTTTATGGACACACACCTGCTGGATCAGAGTTTGAACCTATGACTCCCGACCCACCAGACCACCCAGTTGTGGGTTCAGAGGAAAATAGTCTTCGGCTTGGGCAACTCCTTTTTCCACATAAGCACCAGGAAAAACTGTTGTTCTCTGGACAAAGTCCTCACTTACTGCTCTTTAGGATTTTACCGTTACCATCTGCAACTCTATTATAATTGACACTTCTTATCTGTTTTATGTTTTAAAACCTCTCCCGGTGCAGCTTTTGAAAACCTTTTGGAAGCTCAGACACTTCACGACCCTCTCTGCTCTGCACACCACAACTACTCCTGCATTAACACACTAATTATTTCTCTCTAATCTTCATCCTCCGTTATCTTCCCCAGTGTACTGTAGCAAATGAGCAGCTCTGAGGCCTGGCTTTGTAAACAGAATGCCAGTGTTGAGCAGGGTGAGCCGTGCGGCACGTTGCACTCATCATGAGCAATGAGATGGTCCTAAGGGCACTTCCTCTCACTTCAAATACATTCCTGAAATAGCTTTGAGATAAAAATGGCAGTTTTTGTTTTTTTAAACGTCAGAATTTTGATGGTTTTGATGAGTTCAGCTTTTAGATAGACTAGATCATCACGCCATGAGAACAGACCCCGACTTTTTCAACGTTTTTACCCGACATATCAATTACAGTGTTCAAACTCACTGTAAATGCAAACTGTATATTAACACAGAGTCAACCAATCACTTAACATGAAACAATAGTACATGTAAATGGGGAAAACATCTAAAAGGTCTTGTTTGAGTTGGAATTTTGTGCCACAGTGAGGTACCCTACTTGAGTATTTCATTTTTTTATTTTATGCTTCTACTTCACTACATTTCTGAGGGAAATATTGTACTTTTTACCCCAATGTATTTATCAGACAGGTTTCGTTACTTTTCAGAAACAGATTATACAAAAGAAAACACATATGCTAAGATTATAAAATGGTTTCAAACCTTTTTGGTTTGTGACACTTTACAAAACAACAATCTCTACTAAACCAGTTAACTATAGCCTATTTAAAATTATTAGCTTCACCTGAACCAGCTGCAGCTGTGAAATGTCTAATCTCATGTATAATATACCAGTTAAAGGTCCACAGAGTTTCTGTTGAACCAGTAGCCTACTTTTAGTTTTGTTAGCAGAAGTAGCCTATATTTAGCTAATAATACCTAGTAGGAGTTTGAATGCTGGACTTTAGGAGTATTTTTATACAGTGGTATTGGTACATTTTTTAATATATCCTAATGGCTGTGTCCGAAATCCCCTCTCATTCACTACTCCCTATCCCCTATGTAGGGAGTTGTATGTAGAGCACTATATAGGGACCTCACTCGCATTATTAAAACAACATTCGGACACTACCCCGATCATTATTTCGGCGCCATTATTTACGTCATTGCCATCGGATTGTCATTTTTTTTCTATCAGCGCGATGCATGATGGTATATACGGCTTGGTTAGTGACCATTTACACTACTTTTCAAAATGCATTCTGGGATACATTGAGTGGACTATATAGGGTATAATAATCATCACTATACATTCGGAC
>JAPMOB010245518.1:0-21238 GCA_029875015.1 Lepomis gibbosus
ATAACAACACAGATCTAGAAATTTTATCAGGCTGATGCCAGTGTGTGTTGATTTTGTCTGTGCAGGCTAAGAAGCGTCAGTATGACCAAGAAGTGGAGAATCTTGAGAAGAAGCAGAAGCAGACAATTGAGCGACTGGAACAGGATCACACCAGCCGGCTCCGTGATGAAGCCAAACGCATCAAAGCGGATCAAGACAAGGAGCTTTCCAAGTTCCAAAACATGCTGAAGAACCGTAAGAAAGAGGTATAGCTGCATGGGTGTGCCTTTAGTTTCCTTATTAGCGTGGGGTCGTAAGAATTTGCATGTCATATGTCGGACGCGAGGTGTTTAATGGTGTGTGTGTTAAACAGCTTAGCCCGTGGCATTCTTGGCTGTGTCATACTAATTCTATGGGAGTGGTGTGCCTTGCTGATGTGCCTCGTACTATATGTGTGCAAATGATAGCAACATACATACTGTGCTATCTTTCTCCTAGATGCTGCTAGCTCCATGTTTTATCCATTATTCATCAGTCCCAAAGGCTTCTGGTTGCTTCTTAAGCAATACTGTGTTACTGAGTGTGTTTGTTATTTTTAGACAACTATTTAATAAAAGTTCAGTCTCAGACTAAGCATAAAACCTTATGATGGTGTGCTGCTAGGTCTTCGTTAGTCTTTCTGCCTCTTTGTCTGCTTTGCAGCCTTAAATGCTTTGTTAGATGTTTTGGGTGTGCTTGCAGTTTTTTCTCTTTTGCATAATTTTTATGGCAGTAGTTCAGATTGGCATCCTCCTGCATTATAAGCCCTTGGTGGTGGTTGTGCTGCTCGCAATTTCCTTTCTGGGCCACTAATAGAGTATATTTTTATTGTGCTTAAAAATATTCTCATATTGCAGGTTGGCTTAAAGTGGTTGCTTCAGCTGTCAGTTTCTTTCTTGTAGTTGTTTAGCTACAGAAATATAAGCTATTGCAATAGTTATTGTTAAAATGCATACTTTTTGTTACATGCAATGTTGCATTATTTGTTCAAAATGTACTGTTATTGTGTATTTAACTAACCATGTCTCTTGTGTGAGTGTGTGAGGTGACTTTGGTCATGGGATGGCCAACTTTCGAAGATTTGTCTGAGTGGTGTTGGGCTCATTTTGGGAAATAAGAAAAGACTTGCACCAGAGTAACTGATATGGAATCATCTATAACATATATATTCAAGTAGTTTAATTTATTTTCATATGTATTAAGATACCACCAGTGCATTTCCATGCAACGGAAAACCTTTTGCTTCAGTCACCATCAGACACTTACACACTCAGTGTTACTGTATAAACAAGTAGATAAAAATAAGTAGTTGAATAAATAAAGCAGGAAACACAGTGGGTTAGTGGCTACTTGCTCTGACAATAAAAGCAGTCTGTAAAATGAGTCACGTGCGCCTTTTTGCTACAACATCGCTTACTCAATGGTAGCAGTGCTCTTTTCCTGCACCTGACATCAAGTATCTCATTGAAGTATGGCTGACTGTTCCCTGTTATTTTGGGTTCCTGTTTAACAGTTTTGTTGAGTCACTTTGGATCAAACACAGACAGATTACCAAAGCACACTATTAAATCTCCTGTAAGAACACAGTCATGTAAACAGACTGAGACAGCAACCCTTTGGTCCACCTGTGCTTACAATACGAGTGGAGGTTATTATTTCCCATGCCTCTCTTAAGACATGATGTGTACCCACACACAGATTGCATCACACAGACCTACTGAAGCTGGTTTAGCCACCTTAAAACATATTACGAAGGATTTCTTGGGTACAGGCTTGATCAGCATTCTTCTTGTGCACTCGGAGGTCGCTGGATGATTCCAACTCAGTTACTCTTTTTTATTTTTTTTTTTATTTTCCAGAGGCAAAATAATCATCTTGACGGCTGTGGGACTTAATTTAATGCAAAGTAATACAGAGGGAGCTTTTTTTCTGGCATGTAATAGTGAAATCTTTCATGACTTGACTCTGACTCACCCTTTTCAAACTTACATTTCTCTGACATGCTCTGAAAAGCTACTAATCAAGACTGACTGAGTTTACAGGGACGTCAATCGCAAGTCACGGGAATTAACACATGCTGACTTTAAATCAGTTGGTGGCTGGATGCGGTATCTCTCCTCTCAAAGTGGGCTGTGCATGCCTTCTACTGTTGTTGGCCAGCTTTGGTAGATTTTCAAAATATACCGCATCAACCAGTTTCTGCACACGCACTGTAGGTCGAACAGGAAGTTGGACAGTCCCCCAAACATATGAGAAAAGAGCTCATGAAACGCTTAAAGGAGGACCTATCGCTCCTTAAGACCGCAGAGGTAAACCATCACCTGCTGTCTTTTACTCGTGAAAGAATAAGCTTACTCTCTCTCCTCTTCCCTCTCTGCCTATAACCTCATTCATTCTTGTTAGGCATTCATATACACACAAACAACGAAGTGCTGTGTCTGTAATCGCTCCATATTTACTACCTAGTGCATAACTTGCACACATTTTTATTTGACAAAGAAACAAAAAATGAATGATCCATAGCATGCTCCTGATTACTAAACATCCCACAATGCAATTCTTCATCTTTGCTCCTGAGATGTTGAACATACAGTTATGTCACGGTACACGTGTCAGCGGCGATGCCAAGTGACGATGCTGATTCATAAATGTCGGCTCTCGTTTTGCTGCTTACCTCAGAGCGCCCCTCAGCGTTTCTCCTGTAGTGAATTAATGAACGAGGGCGCGACTGCAGACACAGCTTTTGTTTCCACAGCAGACATCTGCACTGAAAGCCCTTTTCCAAACTTTGTTTTTCCTGTGCATCTTTTATGAATTAGACACGAGTCAAATGGACAAAGGCCTTCTTTTCTCTGTGAGAGGTAACTCTTAGATTATTAACACTCCATGAGCCAGTGGCATGGAAAGAAACAAAACTGCTCTTTTGCAAGCTGAATGAAACCCAAGTGCTGAAATTACGGCCGCTTTCAAGCATGAGATGACGAGTATTAACGACTAATTAATTTATTTCTACCTCACGTTTATCCAGAGCTGTGCAGCTATAACGCACCGATAAGTGGGAAAGGGCCATCTCTTACATAACGTAGAAGGAATTAGTGTGTCTGCTGTTGTATGTGTGTGTGAGAGGTCCGCTGTGTGCTCTCCTCCACAGGCAGTGGCCCAGGTTATGATACAGTCTTTTCAGTTGTCCTCATGCGCACTCTTCAACGCTCAGATGCAGGATGTAAGTTGCCCCCCACCCAACACCCACCCCGCCCCCTTGCCCCGTTTCTCTCCGTCTCTGGTCCATACTTAGATGTGAGCAAAGTTAAGTTACCGGATAGTTTGTGATGGTGCAGTTTTACTTTGAGCGCGACACATGTAAGCATGGGCGCTGTTGCTTTTCTTTTTTGAGTGTTGTCATCACTCTGTTTGTGCAGTGGTTCTCTCTCTTGCTCTCCTTCCTCAGTATTTTTCCTTCACCCTTCCACAAATGTTCTGCATCTAGTCTGTGTATTTTATATGGTGTTTTATATGGTATTCCACACGTTTGCATCAGACTAGACTGAGTCTAGGAGTACACATGTTACAGTGCTCTTTGCTAGAGGTGGTGTAGCTGTTGATCCTCTGGATCCATGTTTGTCTCTTGGCAACCAAGGGCCAAATCTACAGACCGACTGCCTTACAGGATGGATGTAAAAGTCACTTTTATTTTGCATCATCTGGTTATGGTATCACATTTTAACCAGGTTAATTTGGATTCAGTAGTATAAGAACGGTGTTACCAGGTTTTCTTTACTGGTAAAGTGAATTCTGTGTAATTATATGTTCAATTATGCCGAATCATAGTTAAGTAATAGCAGCACGTAACCTATTATTTGCCACCAGCTAGGTATTAGACATCTAAAGAATAGATCATTACATCTTTTTACACGATGTGTAAAGATAGAAAAGAAAATTAAATGAACAGACATCTCTGGCTCGTTATGTAAGGTCATGCATAATGTAGGCTGGGCTCTGGATGATGTGAACGTCAGTGTCGATGTTGTCTCACATAAAACTGTGAATCTGGATCTTTACTGAGCTGTTAACTTTTTTCTTTCTCTCTTCACCTCCATTGTGGATCGTTGCCATCCATGACTTCTGAGTGTCTCCTACTGATTCCAGTTGATGCTGTGACTTCTGAGTGCTCTGTGTTGTACTGAACTTGAAGAGAATGACCTTGACTAGATTATTATCATTTTTATTTCAGGCAGATTTGATACGTAAGATGCTTTTGTTCTGTTGTGCCGTCTCTCTCTCCTCTTGGCTGTCCCTCTGTACCACCTGCGTTTCTTCCTCTGCTGTTTCTCACTGCTATTCTCCTCTCTGGCTCCCCAGGAGCAGGAGTTCCTACAGAAGCAGCAGCAAGAGCTGGACGGAGCTCTAAAGAAAATCATCCAGCAGCATAAACTGGAGATTGCCACTATAGAGAGAGACTGCCTCAACCACAAGCAGCAGCTGATGCGAGGTAGGAGATGGAGAAAGAAGTACTTAATAAATCTGACCTTTTACTACAGTCTTATTACTTGCAGCTTTTCACTGCCACCCTCTTTATGTGCATTCCCTATGGCTATAAAGGCAGCTATAAGTTTCCATTTATTTCAGTGAGATATGAAATCAGATTGTAGAGACTTGAAACATGCAGTCATTCGTAGGCAATATCACTGTCTTGTTTTTTGTTCAGCCTTTTTGTTGTTGTATAGTAAAGCTGATGATATTTTTTATTTGAAGCTGTTGTGGTGCTTTCACATTCTGGTGAGAAATGTGCCGACACCTCTGGTTCTGATTTCCTGACAACACAACTGAAAGCACCACAACAGCAGACTTTTGTTATCAATTATGCTTAGATGACAACATGACGTGACGGATCCCCTCTCAAGCGTCAAGCATCCTGTGTAAATTTCAACTATCTTAGAGTTTGTTTTCATAACGGACAGACATGAAACCAACGTTTTTCTGTTAAAATGAGTGTATGATATGTGTGACATGCAGACAAATGAGGATACAGACGTGCTGTTTGAGACATGTAACAGCGTGTCCAACTTGCTGACAGTGTTGACTGTCTGTATTGTTTACATCGCTTTACCCACCTGACATGCATGTACATGTATGCTAACTCACACATACATGACTTTACGTAATGTGTGTGTGTGTGTGTGTGTGTGTGTGTGTGTGTGTTAGCTCGAGAGGCAGCCATGTGGGAGTTGGAGGAGCGCCACCTGCAGGAGAAGCACCAGCAGCTGAAGCAGCAGCTGAAGGACCAGTACTTCTTGCAGAGGCACCAGCTGCTGAAGAGACATGAGAAAGTAAGTCCTCCGCGAGAAATCTCCTCAGAGAAATGTGCAGCCTCATTCAGATAACGCTGCTGAACTCAAAGCTGCATGCATGTGTGTGTATTTTATAGGAGATGGAACAGATGCAGCGCTACAACCAGCGGTTGATAGAAGAGATGAAGAACAAACAGACTCAAGAGAGGGTCCGTCTGCCAAAGATTCAACGCAGCGATGCCAAGACCCGCATGGCGATGTTCAAGAAGAGCATCCGCATCACTGCCACTGCATCTGTCACGCCAGAGCAGGAGAGAGAGAGGATAAAACAGGTCTGCTACTGTTTCACAATTTGCACTTGTCACATTAGTGACAAGTGATTGGACATTATCACTAATGTCTTTTTTTAGCCACTGGCACACCTAGGATCTTCCCAATAAAAACACAGTACTGCCAGTACCAGTCATTCTGGATCAATGTTCCAGTTACTATCTCACACGCTTCACTGGCTCAGTCATCCCCAAAATGTTGTTTCCATTTAGTGTTGATCAGATGACGGGTGGAGGAAAAAATTTTCTGCAGCATAAGTAGCTTGAAAACATAAGGTGTTGTGACACATTTCAAGTACACACACATACACAACACATACAGTATGTGAAAGGCAGATACTGAAAAAGTATGTTGTCGTTGCAGCCAGTGCCGTACATGTTTGAAATGCACCCTTGTCCTTCTGTAGAATCACCCTCTCCAGCTTTTGTTTGCTGCAGTGTTATTGGTTTGAATTTCTGCTGACAGTTGTCGGTCCGTATTTTGGTGTAGTTTGCTTCTCAGGAAGAAAAGAGGCAGAAGAATGAGAGGCTCCATCAACACCAGAAACACGAGAACCAGATGAGGGATCTGCAGCTGCAGTGTGACTCAAACATCAGAGAGCTGCAGCAGCTACAGGTGGGGCCACAACACACAAACGTTTTTTCCTCATCTATGCTGATTGGAACAGGACAACAAGCTTTAATACTTCGATTATAAAAAGTGGACTGTAAAAGATCATAGAAGGATCCTTGTGTGAGCAAAGAAATACAATAAAAGGGAATTATTTTCACCATGCTGATTAAAGTACAGGAGCTGTGATTTATCAATCCAGCACATTACGGCTCAGTGTTAACCTACATTTTTCTCTCAGAATGAAAAATGCCACCTTCTGATTGAACATGAGACCCAAAAGCTGAAGGAGCTGGATGAGGAGCACAGCCAAGAGATAAAGGAGTGGAGAGAGAAGCTGAGACCCAGGAAAAAGGTATATTTAAAATCCATTTACTCTCCACAGACGCACTGTATTCAGCAACAAGCTCCTGCACTGAGTGTGAATGGGTCAACAGCAATCTTTAAAGCGGTTGACTTACTCACTTGTTCTTGTTTGCATCTGTTGCCCCTTGCAGGCGTTGGAGGAGGAGTTCACCCGGAAGCTGCAGGAGCAGGAGGTCTTCTTCAAGATGAGCGGTGAATCTGAATGCCTTAACCCCACCACTCAGAGTCGAGTATCCAAATTCTACCCCATCCCAAACCTGCACAACTCCGGTTTATAGCCTCGTGTCTGTGCTACAAAACAGACTCCTACCGAACTGCGCTCACAGACTCGCCTTGCTGAGCGACATCATCTCTCCGATTGTTTCTGATAAACATGAAAAATGTCTTCGCTTTGTTTCCAGCGTTAGTGAGCATGACGTGCCTACACACTGATCCCTCACTTAATCAATTTTTCTCAGCTTGTTGGGAAACTTCCAGTGGAAAATATGCACTTTTTGGAGCATGTTGGAATTTGAAGTTAGCTAAGGCCAATCATGCTTATCAAATTAGAGTGAGCACAGCCTGCTACAGTATGAACGATCTCTAGTGCCTCATTTGTTGTTATTTTCTGCATTTAGGGCCTTCCCCTGTGTTTTTTCAGCTTGCGGTAAATACAGCACCCCCCGGAATGTCTTGCACTTAAACAACTGGTTACCATTTCCACCTCTCAACAGGATGTTGAGAGATTGTTTTAATCATTTCACACAAAGTGGTGATTCAGCCAACGCTGAGATTTGTTTTGCTGCTTGTGAGGGCGAGCTGGTTCAAGGGAGATCAACTGATGAGTCCGTGGACTCGAAAAGAAAATGTCCGTAGTTGTGAGACTTGTTACGTCTGTGTAGTCCTACATGTCGTCACTGGAGTTAAAAACAGCTCAGTGTTGGGATCATAAAGGCTGTCGAGTTCAAATTTAAAGGAATGTACCGTGCTGTAAATGACGCGCTGAGTGAAATGTTACGTGTGTGCACCTACATATGAAGTTTAATCAGATACTGTGCTTAAACATGAGGATTTTACAGTCTTGCGAGATGAATAAACAAAAATATATCTATCGCTTTAGCACATAATTTCTTGCCAGTGCTGTGCTCCCAAACACCCATTCCCCCTGTTCAGTTTAACTCCAAGCTGACCTGGAGAATGACAAAATATTTTTTTCTTTCTTCTAATCATTTTAATATAGAAAATAAATCACTACCTTCTGGGAGTTATTTCGAGAGTTCTCACAAAGGAATGCTTTATTGTGACATATAAACACATGAATACTGAAGGAATGTAAAGCTGTTGATTTGCACTGTTTTGCCACTTGAGCTAAAGAAAAAATATGCAGTAATACAAATTGTCAATGTATGCTTGACAGTGAGTCACCTTTCTCTCACCCAAGCCTATTCAAACTCCAAACTGACTGAATTGTTTCAACATTTTTACTCATAACTTTGCCTTTTTTAGTTTGTTTTCTTCAGAAATGCCCTTTAGTATTTTATGGCCACATCTAGTTTTCTAAACATTTATTCCTGATATATTGATGCTGTAATCACTCTTTTTGTTGAGCTTTTGCTCTTGCTGAGACCAGTGTTGTACGAAAGGTAAAATGCCGTATCTGTAAGCGTATGAGTTTCAATGTGTGAGACGTCCTTCGCTGTATTTTATGAGCAAAGTAATGATGGTTCACAAAAAGAGACCTTCTTTAAGATAACAATACCTGACTGGTTTATTTTGCCACTGCGATGCATGTTATAATTTCTGTACGCTGACATTAACATTGACTTGTCATGAATGCTGGATTTTTATTGGGGTCATTGGAGACTGTGTCAGATTGTGAATTACACCATACGCCCCCATAGAGTTCAAATATTTTTTTATTTTGTTAAGTTACAGCATTTTAATGTGTCATTCTACCACAGTGAATATTTGATGTCAGATCAAATGTATTTCAAGTGTCTTTATAAATTGACATTTTTTGTTGTAAATAAAACATTGACTGTTTATTTGACATTTTAACTGTCTGGAAAAACCTTATTTAATCATACAAATATCAAGACTCACAAGTCAAAAAAAATAGATTTATTTGTGTGTCTTTCAAATATATTGATCAATGTAATAAATCTAATCATGTAAAACATAACCTGGGAACATTTTATAATTTAATCTTTCCAACACTTAAAGGTATAAAGAAAATATATCAATTTCAGTGCGCTCTTATACAAAAATATACAACCCAATCAGTCATTATCTGAGTCCCTGTTTTTCAAGGTCTCCAACAAACCTTTCAAGTAAATCCTCAGTCCTGACTGCAGTGACATTTACTGTAACTCCCATTCCCCCCTCATTCTGACCCTCAGGTTCAGATGATACATTTATTTTATATATTTAAAAATGTTAATTGTTTAATAATTTGTATTTGGTGACTGGTTAACTGCCAGTGGTCTGAGGTTGGCTTGATTTGTGTGGATAATCTGACATTATTGCATTTTATGAAACACTGAAACGTTGACACAACATGTAACACTTATATAGTCCTCAGTACAATATATTCCTCAAAAGACAGAACACTTATACAAAAAAAGTACACCAGACACTCGACTAACACAAGCAGTGGGAATAGATTCAAAGTGGAATTTAAACAAAAATCAGCAATTGCCACTTATTGCTTAAAAATAGATATTCTCTCAAAGCAAAGTTGTCCCTGGAAAAAGTTTGAATGCAAGCTTCTAACTAAGCAAAGTAAACTTAATACACCCCCAAAAAAAGTCATGTTACAGAAACACTGACCAGCAGCTAGATCCTACTGAAGCTGTTTTAAAGACACTGATGCATTGTTTTGGCCGCTTTTATTTTCTGGATTTGTCCTCTGACTTTTCTACACATGGCAACAAAAAGGAGCATTTGACTGCTTGCATCGCTACAGTTGAACATCTAAAAAAAAAATTAGTAAAAAGGAAATCTGACATTATCCAGTAGTATGTTAGCTCTTTAGGCCCCGATGGCCCGACGGCGATGCTTCTTATGGCGACCAATCACTTCATTGCCTGCAGTGTAAGGGGAAAAACATGTATTGTTGAGTTACATGTATGTAACGCTTTTTATGTGGTTTGGGAACATTTGACTCAAGTTACCTGCATCCCTTTTCTGCACTCTGTGTGGAATTTGGACTGTGTATGACCCTGGCAGTCCTGGTAAACCCTGGCGTCCAGGATCACCTGCAAACATGCGAAACATTCAGTCGTTCCACTAAAACTGTTCTGCAAGCAGTGATTCTTTCATCAGCTCTGTTTAAATGTACCTTTGTCGCCTCTGGGTCCTGGGTATCCTCTGTCTCCCTTTGGTCCAGGGCTTCCTGGACGGCCGGGTATGGTGCCATGGACTGCGCAGAAAGCAGAAGCAGAGATTCAATCATGATGAAGCAAAACTTTCCAGCTACACTTACATAAGTGTGGATGGTTTTCCATTCCTGTAAGCTTTAACCTGACACAGTATGTGGAAAATCAAAACTCTGTATCCTCACTTCTGAAGAAGTCCATGAGGTCAGCTGTGATGTTGCCATAGGCAGCGAAGACACGGCTCTGACCAGGTGGTCCAGAAGGTCCAGGTGGACCTGGGGGGCCTTGAATAGCTCTTACATTCGTCCTCAAAGGACCCTCAACCAGATACTGCTGCAGCAGGCCTTGATCTAGAGGAGAGTTGTTAAATCAAAGCACTGTAGTGACAGATTTACACTTCTCTCATCAGAGGTGGAAGAAGTTGGTCCTTTTACCAGAGTTGGGGGTTTGCAAAGTCTGACACTGACTTTGAAATTGAGACTAGTGTCTCAAAAAAGTTATGTAGTGGTAGTTAGTGTCTTCTAATAACTAATTCAGCATACTTTTAATGCTGCCATTTTGTCAAATTATAAACCAAAATTGGCTAAAAGAAGGGCACCGGGTAATTTACTGAATACATAATAAGCAGCCCCTAAAGTATTATAGGAACTGCTGTTAGAGTACTAAACTGAAGAAAGACATAAAAATAAGAGGAGTGAAAAACTTTTCATGTTATATATAAATAAAGGGAGGTACTTGGTTTGGTCTGAGGGGGAGCCCACAGTGCCACACTTTAAAAATCCCACCTTTAGACCAAAAAAGTTTACATGTTAGGGACTCACTCTTGATGTAGTCGGTCACTTTCAAGGCCACGCTGGAGTAGTCCAGCGTCTCTGCAAGCTTGTTGACGTCAGTCTCTCTGTGCTCAGAACCGTAGCGAGAGTCGCCGTGGGAGTAGCTCCGGCCCTGCGTGTGGCTCTGGATGTAACCCCAATCTCCACGATCTCCTTTCTGACCCCTTGGTCCTGGAGGTCCGATGAAGGAACGACGTACACTGTCACCTGTTAAAACAAAGGAGTTCATTTCACCTTCAGGTTTCACGGAGGTTAAATGACTACAGATACTGATCACATGACTTTCATCTGTCTGTGCGTGACGTTAGGAGCTTACTGGTTAGATACTCCTGAACTTCAGCACGGATGCTCTCCCGAGGGTTTCCACTGTAGGAAACTGATCCAGAGTAACTGCCTGGTGGACCCTGTGGTCCCGGTGGACCTTGAGGACCGGGAGGGCCGGGAAGACCTCTGAACTGAGAAGAGCCTAAAAAAGATTCAGTTTAACATTATTGTCACTACAAATGTTGTGCAACCCCATTGATGTTAACAAGGAGGGGGGTGGAAGACTACAAAATAGGGAGTGGACAAATAAACAACCCTCAAAAAGACCACAGAGTTATCACCTCTCATCTACATGAATGTTAAGCTATGATGATGATGATGTTGTGTTGCGTTACATTTAAGAGGAACTTCACTAGGAACTCCTAAAGATCCTTGTTTGTGCCAACCTCCAGCCGATAATCTTCTTACCCCACCACAGTAATATAGATGTGAACCAAATGCAGATGGACTTGAATGCGTAAATGTTACGTGATGGACGTGATCTGAAACATTTTGTTTTGAAAGATTAGCCTGAATAGTGAGTTTGAAAGAATCCAGAATTTGGATAGTCAACCTTTTTACCCATTAATAAGTTAAGGTAAACGCCTGTATAAAAGAGGATTGTAATGTTATATTCTGTATTTATAGTTAGTGATATTTCTCATTTATAAAATTATGTGAAGTATTTTAGAAGACAAGGAGGAATGTAATGTTTGATATACACGCTATGTGTGGTGATGTATTGGTCACAATAAGGCTGATACAGGAGCTTTCACAGGACGGTTTTCAGGGCTTTTATGTTGCACTATGCGTGTCTCTGAAAGTTGTTTCCTCTCCTGTTGGTGACTTAAAGCAAACAAAATGGATATGCATCTGCAAACACACTGCCTTTGGTTTTTGTTTACATGAAATTCTAACTTGTTTTGCTATACATGTATAAATGTTAAATCCTATTTTCAGTAAATATTCTCTCAGGGATGTACTTACTTGTTTAACGTAAAACATTTTAATGAGATTTTACTTATTTTTTACCTCCTTTAAGTGTAATTAAAGCTATCATTTTACTTGAGGGTGCTAAAGATAATATGAATATCTATAAATATAATGTAATCATTATTACCATTTGTGCTGCACTGTAAAGAGTGCAACGTTGATTGTAGGTTGTGGATTGATACTTTTATCATCTGTCATATAAATCTGTTTTAATGAAATTGTGTGTGTATATGGACTCATTTAACCTGAGTATTATTGGTGATTTATTGGTGATTTTTTTGGTTAAACATACTTTTTGGCAAAAAGGTCACAGCTGGGACGAAGGAAACTGAACTGTAAATACCTTTGGAAAGCAGATTACTTCAGTTTAAAGAAAACATTATGTTAATTTTTTTCTGGCAGACTCACTCTGCAAGTAACGCTGAATCTCCTCCAAGCTATAGCCTCGACCTCCCGACCCGTACACCGTGGCAGTGGAGACTCCTGGTGGCCCCTGGGGGCCTGGAGGGCCAGGGAGCCCTTGGACACCCGGAGGACCGGGAGGGCCACTTTGTATGGCAGAGCTAATCCAGGAGCGGAATTCTGAATCTAAGCAGATGAAGAGACAATGATGATGATGAGCGAGTGAATAACCTTTCACCGTTCTTGGAGAATGACCACTGGGATATTAACTCTCCAGGTGAAACAGCCAGTGTCTGTCAATGGGGAACGTTAATAAATGACTTACCTCTTATCAGCGCAGAATAGTCAATCGTAGCAGTAGTGAAGCCAGAGCCCACTGCAACAGAAGGCCCAGGAGGACCGGGTGGTCCAGGTGGCCCTCTAGCGATGCCTCTTTCTGAAAATGACAATAAAAGCAGCTCGATTGATTGATTAAGTCCAGTCACCACTTTCAGGGGTATTGGGTTCTGTTAGTACAACCTGTGCTCACCATTCATGAAGTTAAAGACATAAGTGGCTATTTGCTCTACACTGTAACTGCCTGAAATTCCTCCTGATGTCCCTGGTGGTCCCGGTGGTCCTTGTGGCCCTGGTGGTCCTGACAAATATCTCCTCACATCGTCTCCTAGACAGATCACAGCAGAGACAAAACTTAGCCCAGTGCTAAGTGCTTTTTTGTCATCAGTCAAATGAGATGATGTTAACAAATACAGTGGACTGTCAATATGCAGAGTGCAGCATGGGTAATATATGTGTCTGTACTGTACTTACTCTGAAGCATGGCGATGAGACCACTGACCGTCAGGGATCCAGAGCCAGGTCCAGGAGGACCGGGAGGTCCCGGAGGGCCCTGAACACCAATGCTGAGGCCTGAGCCCGAACCTGGAATTGCACAACACAGTTGTGCAAAGTTGGCCCTCATTCACTGAAAGTATAATAATATACATTCTGGGGGAAAGCACAGGCTTACGTTGTATGTATGCAATGAGGCGAGCAGAGATGTCCTCCATAGAACCTGAGAAGGTTCCAGGGATTCCTGGAGGCCCAGGTGGACCTGGGGGTCCGGGGATACTAGCCAGTCTGCTCCTACCTGCATGGAACAAATAAAACATGTTCTTACTATGTTCTCCCCCCCTCCCACCCCTACTATCAGCCTGTGAGCTTGCTTCAGGAAAAACTTACTTAGATAGTCAGTGATGTACTGCTGCATCTCACTAGAAGAAGCAAAGGAGCCTGGATGGCCTGGAGGACCAGGAGGACCTGGGGGACCAGGAGGGCCTGAGGTGACTGAGATGGAGCCTGAGAAGAAAAAAACAAATAGTGGAGACCCTGAAGAAGTCATGTGGACTCAAACTAAGCTCTAAACTACTTGAGTTAAAACAACTTTGTGTTTCATTGTAAAGTGTAGTTTTAACAATACAATAACTTATAATTTATTTTCTCTACCTCTTGAAGAACCAGGAATACCTGGAGCCCCAGTGTCCCCTTAGAAATGATAAACAACAACAAAAGCGTTATCTTCACACAGGCAGATGCAGTTTTTACTCTGAAACACAGACAATTAAACACTGACAGCATTTACAGAGTTCGACGCAGTGTTAGGTTTACCTTTAAATCCTTGTGGTCCTGGAAGTCCAGGAGGCCCTGGTGGACCCGGTGGACCAGGGATCCCATGCCCTCCGGAGTAAGTCGACACTGTGAGGAAGAAATATATATACTTTTAAACATTAAGCTCGCTCCTCATACATCCACAGCAAGTGTGATTTAGTCTGATTTGTGTTCGGATGCTGACCCCTCTCAGAGCTTCCTGGTCTTCCTGGGGTGCCTGGCTGGCCTGGCTGGCCTGGTTCACCTGAGACACAAATGAAATGTCACAATTATTTTTGCTGGGAGGCTCACAACTATCTGTGTTGTTACATAACAGTCACCACAGTTAGCACAACACAAACACAAGTGCTTGGTAACAATTCAAGAAAGACACCTTACCTTGGTATCCCCTTGGTCCAGGAGAACCTAAAATAGTGATGGACATGTTGTAATAAAGTACAACTCAAACTAAAAGAAAGGAAGGATTCTTTAAATGAGGTATTTTGTCTTCACAAAATCTGATCACCTGCTGATCCTTTAGGCCCAGAAGGCCCAGCTGGTCCAGGTGGTCCTGGTGGTCCGGTGTAATACGTGCCTGTGAGGAGAGCAGTGTTGGAATGTTTTCTGTTTTCTGCTAATTACATATGTAACCCACATCAAGACAGAGCACAAGTTTAGGTTCAGCAGATTTAGATATAGCATCATACCAGAGCTGGATGCAAAGCCTCCAAAATCTCCTTTGTCTCCCTTGGGTCCTGGTCTTCCATAACCTACAAAGCAGAAATTAATGAAGTTTGATATAAAGAATGGAGCTTTATATAATAAACAAACACACCGCATGATCCACTCGACTCAGAGTCCATTTTTGAAACAGTGGATTTACTTGCCTGGCTGACCTGGAGGCCCAGGCGGTCCTGGAGGTCCTTGTCTTGAATCTCCTACATAACATTTTTAAAACAGTCAGTGACACAATTAAAAGAACATTGTGAGTTTGACTGTGGTCAAGTTCCTATGCTGTCAAACAAATCCCGCAAAATCATTAAAGTCTTTGCTCACGCTGCAGCAGGACATGTTGCGTCTTATTTACCTGGACGTCCAGGAAGACCCGGTGGGCCGGGGGGGCCGGGCGGGCCGGGTATTCCTGATGCATCACTGCCACCAAACTCTCTGAAACCTGAAACAAAAACATAATGTTTTAAATAATGAACAGTGTTCTGATGAGTTGAGAAAGCTTTCCTGTTTAACGTCTGCTGAACAGAAGAGGCATTTACAGGATAGTGACGCTAGCACGGAGGTTTACAGTAGCACATATAGAGAAGCGTGTAATGTTGGTTTTATTATCTGTAGCATTAGCCACCTTATGCTACTGGTCATACTAGACCAAGTAACGATGTGGCATCTGCAGCTGGGTGTACTGAACTGGATTTTATCAAGATTGTGTAACTTATTTTTTCTTTCAAACGTTACATGGTCTTGCTATAAGTGTATACTTTAAGTGTGTGATGTTCCATGCCAGACCTCTAAATACTGTATGTCTCACTCACTCTCACCTCTGCCTGAGCTTACACTTCCAGTCGTTGTCACTGTTATTCCTGGTTCTCCCTGAGCTCCCCTGTCACCTTTAGGACCTGTGAAGGCAAACAACAGCGTCTATGAGGTCCCGAGGGCTACATACATCTAAAAAGCTTTGTTTTGGGAACAAAACAAGCACGGTGACCTACCAGCTTGGCCAGGCAGACCAGCGGGGCCAATGGGACCTGAGGAGGGAAGAAAAGAAACACCAACACTATGACGTTACCAGGATAAGTATTGCGACTACTGACATGGTGCAATTATTCAGGGTTGAGATGCAAGGTCTTCTGGCTACTTTCTGGTCATTAAGGGTCATACCTGATAATCCTGGAGGTCCTGCAGGGCCAGGAGGACCAGCAGGCCCAGGTGGTCCTGGGATACCAACTGAAGCAGAGCCAGCTGTAAAATAAAAGTGATGGTCAGATATCGAACTATAGTCTAATCAGTAACGTGTTGAAATATAAGATGTGTTGTGTTCTGTTACCTGCATTGATGATTCTTCCTGGTTCACCTGTTTCACCTAAAACAGACAGACACATGTTACATCAGATGCACAGATTAGTAGCAGGTGATATTTCTCTGCTGCAGGAGGAGGTCTAGGGAGGTGACGTTGACTTTAGCCGTACCTTTGGGGCCAGGCTGTCCTGGATTCCCTGGTATCCCTAAAAGCAAGACGTGAGTCCATTTTTAGTGTTGAGAGCTTTAAAAGCAAATAATTTACGCCAAGGGCCAGAATTAATATTAGAAGTATAATGTGTGTTAATACTAGAGTCATACCTGGTGGTCCCTGAAGCCCAGGTGCTCCTACAGAGGGGGAGATATTATGAATATATCTTGTCATATTATCCACCGATGGTAATGGTAAAGGTTTCTAAAGCAGAAGATTAACTTTCATAAGAGTGACATCAGGCTTACCTTGAAGCCCATTATCACCAGGAGACCCAGCAGGACCTCTGAGTCCAGGGGGCCCAGGAGGTCCTTGATCACCTATGGGATTTTTTGTACTCTTGTTACTGCCACATCAAAATTAGGAGAAATTTTGGTATGTTTACACAGAGCCAGGCTAGCTGTTTCCCCCTGTTTCAAGTCTTTGTACTAAGCTAAGCTAACATGAACGGATATGAGAGTGGTTTCTATCTTCTCATCCAACTCTCTGCCAGAAAGCAAATTTCCCAAAAAGTCTGTTTAATGTAGTTCGGAAGCACAATACAATAATCTGAGTGTCCAGAAATCAATTAATTATCTGATGCTGAAGGTCCTGTGACTCACCAGTGGATCCTTTGGTTCCTTTCTCTCCAGCTGGCCCTTGTAGACCTGGTAAACCAGAATCACCTGAGGAGTGGGACAACTGGATCAGGAAACTATATATACATATCACTAGTAGGCTACATGTCATGCCAATTTGTCAGCGTCAAATATAGTTTAATTCACAAAGCTGTACTGACCTGGCAGACCTCTGAGACCTTTGTCACCCTGTTCACCTAAAGTAAACATTAATTAGACTCCAGTTAGAAACAGTCACTGGTCCCACAAGTCCTAAAAAATCCTGATTCAGTTACTGACAAACCTTTAAGTCCTTGAAATCCAGCAAGTCCTCTGTCACCTGCAGAGTGAGAAGAGTAACTGTGAGTAATATCATAGAATATCAAATAAACTAAATTAATAACTAGTTCAATGTCTTTAGCAACCGAACAAATATCCGTGTAATCTACCTTTAGACCCAGGTGGGCCTTGTTCGCCACGGAAACCCTGAGGACCTGGTTGGCCTATAACAAAACAAATCTCAGAGATTAAGTCAAAGCATCACTAACTTTGTTTTCAGTTGGTGCTGGTAAATTTGAGATATCAAGTGTTTCTGGAATCACTGTACTGAATGATAACAGGAAAAACTGACCTGGTGGTCCAGAAAGCCCAGGAGCTCCAGGTGGGCCTAAAGCAAAGATTATCATTATTAGAATTATTAAAAAGGAAAACCACTGTTTAACAAGAAGATTATAAAAAGTATCTGGGCACCCTGATTTATGCTAAACAAGCACATAAACAAAAAGCAAACACTGGAATTAAAGTGTCACAGTCAATAGTGTAAAACTGGGAATTGGCAGTGATGTGCAAAGGTTTTTACAAAAGTTATATTATCCCTAAAGATGCAGTAAATTAG
Organism: Lepomis gibbosus; assembly: GCA_029875015.1. NCBI lineage: Eukaryota > Metazoa > Chordata > Actinopteri > Centrarchiformes > Centrarchidae > Lepomis > Lepomis gibbosus. The sequence continues at coordinate 17,855 of JAPMOB010245518.1, forward strand.
TGCCTTTTCTATCTTTTTTTATACATTACTGACTGAAATGAAATCATTTCATCAATGCTGTGTTGGTAATCTTAATTCATCATATTTTAGCATATACAAAATATAAATAATTGTAATAGCCTAAGCCGAACAAGAGGGAAAACAAATAAATACACTTTCAAATTAATAAAATATAAAATAAATATGTTAACAAAATGTGTTAATACTGGTGCTACTGAAGCAGTGAATTAAGGCCATTGCTGTGCTTGTAATTTAAGTAATCATCATACAACATTTCAGAACAAACCATTTTCACATGTTGTCAAACGTCTGTGATATCGTGTTTATGTTTAATTTTTCACCATTAGAGACATTTTTACTCTTAATTACTTTAGGTCTATGTCAAGGCAGTGATCTTCTTTGCTTTTCACTGAACAATATGGAGGCGACTCTATGCTGCCACCTAGTGATGTTTTTAGTTCATCCACCATGAGGTAATAAACTGTTACAGACGCACCTTTAGTCAACAACTGAAACCAATGGTATTTTGATGTAAAAACACTAGATAGTTAGATGTTTTACTTTGGTCAAGAAGTTCTGCTCAATGATCTCACCTTTTGGTCCAATAGATCCCACAGACCCAGGAACCCCAGGATCTCCAGGAGGACCTGCATAAACCAAATAAACAAGATCTTGTAGTGATGCAATGTAAATAAACTACATGTTATTAGTATCACTAACAAACACTAATAAAGCACTGAGTGAACCTGAAAAAGCCATAGGCGAAACATGAGGTTCAAAATAAATATAGTAAAGTCATTTCAGTGTGCGGTGGCTTGTTTTTGTTTTTTCATCTCTGCATCCTGCCACCTGTTGTTGCTGTGCATGGGGTATTTCTTGTTTTACTAATAAAGGTCTGTTACTGCTGGAAATTTGAGTCATACCTCTTTCACCTTTCGCTCCAAAGCCTGAAGGTCCTGGCTCACCTCTGGGGCCAGCTGGGCCCTCACGACCCCTCATACCTGGCGGCCCATCCAGCCCGTGATCACCTGATCAGATATAACATACAGTCACTGTAAATGAACTAATCAGTGTACTTGCATCCTGTAGTTTGAACTGAAGCGCTCTGTGTACCTTGGTTTCCTTTCTGTCCTTTTGGACCCTCTGGGCCTGCGTGTCCCATCGGGCCTGGGGCACCTGAGGTCAAAGGTCACAGTCAGTAAAATTACATTATGGTGCCACGTGATGAGAAAACATGCAAAACTGGTAATGACTCAAGGAAAATCATCCCTCACCTGGAGGTCCAGTGAAACCAGAATCTCCTGTGACAAGTGAGACATACATTTGATTATGAGTACCCAGTAGCTGACAAACAACAAACCAAAATTACAACTGAAATATCTGAAAAAAATTTCTAGCAGTCAGTGATTTTGCTTCCCGACCTTTAGCTCCAGGGTCCCCTGAAAAAAATATAAAATAAACATAAATTAACATAATTTAAACACACCTAAAAAAGGGTATATGTTTAGATTTTACGAAAAAGAACTATATTATAATTTCACCTTTAGGTCCAGGAAGTCCTCTCTCTCCCTGCACTGACGATGCTAGGAAACCTGAGACAGGAAACAACATTTCAATGAACATGAACATGTGTGTGTGTGTGTGTGTGTGTATATTCATGATGTTGGTATGTGCAGTACCTCTGAATGCCTGTGACTGCATTTCAGTTCTTAACATTTGCTGGATCTTTATCTGAAGAGAATCATTGTCTATGTGTCCTCCACTGGAACTGGTATCAGCACTGCCGGCACTGGCCCTGGCGGTCCCACTGGTGCCACCTCTCGTGTTCATGTCAATGTCAATGCCATTGTCACCGGCAGCACCAGTTGCAATCGCGATTCGTGTTTTGGAGCCCGACCCTCCGCCTCCGTCAACCAGTTGTAGCGTGTTGTCAGTGTGGTCAGTACCTCTGCCACCCGCATTGATGTCTGTCAGTCGACTGGTATGAGCATTTAAGGCAGAGTTCGCAGCCTCCAGGGTAGCCACACGATTCTTCAGCTTTCTCACGTCCTCAGCTGAGGAAGAGACATTTGGTAAGATGCACATACAAGGAACGCACGTTTAGACAGTGATGAGAAATTATTCTCATTCTGCTTTTTGACATTATACAGTATTTTTTTCTTCTTTCAATGTAAATGTCATGATTACTTGTTCATCATTCACTTATATGTAAAGGAGTTTATGATGCATTTATATACCGGTATATGCAATTGTGAAATATAAACAAAGTCTCTTATTGTTTTTCTTAATCTTATAATAACAGCTTTGCATTCAGGGAAGTCACTTTCCCGATCTAAATGAATGCACATGAGTGCACCATTCGGACTGAATTTTCAATCAACTGAATTTCCCAGCAGATTTTCAAAAGGAAAATAGAAATAATGGATATAACTATATAGCCAATTCTTGTTGAATGGGGCAGGAGGTGGATTTAAATACATTTTATATACAGTGTAAGGAAAACACCATATTATATAATTAATAAAATAATAACAAGTCATCCTACTAATAATTAAGCTAAAACAAGGCAAACATTCAGCTGTTCAAAACAAAATAGAAAAAAAGCTGTCTGACTTCAAGACATATACAGTATACTTAAATATAAAAAATAACACAAAGTAAATGATAAGATACAGATGCGATCACTGATCAAAGTCAATAACCCACATCGTTATTACTTAAAGTGTAAGGCAATGTTAACTTTAGTGTGTAAATTAATGGGCATCCAGTTAGCCTGTAGTTCACTACTACCCTTGGTTAGCCTCTCTGAATAGTATCTTTATGCCTGTTCTGCAGTCCACATTACTGTAAAAGTATGAAAACCTTGGTACAGAGCAAAGTCTGACAACTGCCCAACAGAAAGTATGTTACCATGGAGTCGGTTAATTAGACAAACTTAACAACTTTTAGCCTATATTTTTTCAATTTTGGCAGTCCCTGTATGAAATGGATGTAAAGACTAGCACAGTATTACTTTGATAAAAACATGATGATTCTCAGATAAGTTTTGGAGTATTAAGATGTTGTCTTCTGTGATTTTTGGACATTTATTTGCTATCAACAAAATGACAACAATTTGCTCAGAAAGTGTATGACCACACTGAATCTAAAAAATATATGTATCATGTCTTTGTGTTCAGATTTGACTCAGTTATGACTCACAAGTTCACAAACTTTTCAATTTTCAATTATTCAATTCATATTCAACTTATTGTGTGGTATTGATGTCAGTCACTGAAAAAAATCAACACAGGTATACGCTATCTGAAAATCATTTAGTAACTGCTGAACAGGTTTTGATGTGTACATGCAAATCCAGAAATTCAAATCCAAACCTGGTTATTG
>JAPMOB010245521.1:0-29415 GCA_029875015.1 Lepomis gibbosus
CCTCATTAGAAATATCCTGACCTGGTCATGCTTGACCTTGCCACGTAGGTTTATTTTTTTCCCACAGAACTTGTTCCTGCAGCGGCTGCAGCTCTGATACAAAACACCTTTGGCTATGTTTCTCTTAGTGTTTGAGAGTACATTCATAAAGTATCCCAAATTTGCATAAGCTAACGGCTCTCTGACATTTGGAAAGAAAAACAATGTCATCACATGTGGAGTCAAAGTTCTTTCTTTGTTGTTTTTCCCGAGCAGACGAGCGAGTACTGATAAACATTTCTTTGTGAGGCCTGAAAATGTGTATAATCTTTCATGATGAGGCCCCTCTTGTCTAGTCAGACGCCACGCTTTTGATAATTCCAGGTTCCCCTCTCTGGTTTTTGAATTCCTTGTTTAACCTCTTGATGAAGGGCTCGCGCACACTCACCCCGTCCTTTTCTCCAAATGTTGTCGGTAATCACGGGTTTTCGAGCGCTTACTCACCACCGTGGCCCCGCATCAAAGGGCCTGCAGCTGGATGACTGATGTGCTTTGCTTGCCTTTCAGTGCATCTACGGCAAGCCGGGAGACTCGCTCTTCACCAGCAGCACCTACGCAGCCGTGCTGCATCACAATCAGAGCCCGGAGTTCTACGACGAGGTGAGATCCTCATTAACCCAACCTAATTCCCCCACAGCGTCGACTCAGATTTCATATCATAATTGGTACATTCATCGGCGCTTTTACAGGCATGTGACTTTCAGGTTACTGACACTAGATTAGATTTAAGAGGGCACAATAAGAACTGGAGCCATAATTACAAAACTCTGATTATTATTACTACGTTGATGGTGATTATTAAGATGCTGTAACCTTAGATCAGTCCATGCGTTCAAAACTAACATTCCTCAGCCAGCACTGGGGTAATCCCATAAATCTGTCTCAGGGTAGAGCTGTGATCTCACAGGTCAAACAGTCACACATGAAGCTCAGCTAAATAGGTACGGTCAGGATACTGTTAGAGCGGTAGATCAGAGGGGGTCCATATGGCCCTGATAGCGAACGGATTAGGATCTTAAGAGCCCCCAGTCACACACAGAGACATGCCCTCTGGGATTTACCTCCACATGCTTCCAGTCAAATATTAGCCAAGCCGGACAAAAATGACAGCCTGAAATGTTGTCACAATCTTATAGATGTGTCTGACTTTCCCAAGAGAAAAAAAAAAAAAATTAAACTCAATGTCATATATTGGAGGGTCATGATATTCATCCACAATATTCTTAATCTGTTTATTGGTTACTAGATCCAAAGTAGTGGAAAATGAGTTCTGCAGGCTAGTATGTGTCATTTCCTGTAAGAAAATCAACATGTACAAGACACTATGGGGAAATATATTTCCTTGCTGTTGCTTCCCCCTGGTGGATAAGATGTGTTATTTTTTTGAGGTTACAAAAGTGCTGGATCACATGTCTGCCATGGTGTCTTAGGAGCGATATCAATTCAACATCAAAACACTGGAGAGTGATAGGCAGAGTTGCACCTTTTTGATAAGCATGATAAGACAACTGAGCAAACAAGATGCCCCACTTAAAATTCATTTTATACCAGTTGATTTATAGGACGCATGCACAACTCAGCTAAGTCACACAGCTCAGTAAAGAAAGCATCAATTCATCTAAGAATGATGCTGATAATAATAATAATATTTTAAACTTAAAACACAACTCTTAAATGAATACCTGCTTATTGTAGGTCTCTGAAAGCATTACAACCAATATAACTGACCACTTCTTCTTTAAATCGCGCACAAATGTGAGCTATTAACACCTCAGTAATGTAAATGAAACTCTGATGCCCCCTTTGTTTCACTTGAGCACATTTCCCAGCTCAAACTAATTCACCTAAAGATTGCGTCTTTTTCCGCCTGGCTGCAGAGGAAGCACTTTCAAGAACTCCTAAAGCCCAGGACGGCCCTCTTGTGTGACAGTTTTATCAATACCGTTATTGGTATTTGAGAAAATAATTTGGCTGGCATTGAAAAATAAACTTCATGAGCTTGGGAAAAAAACACAAATCAATCTAAAGCCCTCAACATTTGTCTTAACAACCGATAAAGCATAAAATCAACATGGTTTGATGATTTGTTTGTCAGTTAAATATCTTTGGTATTTGGGACAACTCCTGATATTGTTACAAGTAGTACTACTCTATGTCATAAGTACGTTATGTTCCTATTCTGGTGTCAGTGTAAAGACTGAAATGATGCCGATGTCTTAAGCTTAAAACAGCGACCCGCTCCACTGTGTACAGGTAAAGGTTGAGCTGCCGGTCCACATGCACGACAAACACCACATCCTCTTCACCTTTTACCATATCAGCTGTGAGTCCAGCAGCAAGGCCAGCAGCAAGAAGAGAGAGGGAGTAGAGTCGCTGGGTGAGTCAGCTTGGGATTTTCCTCTGCCTGTGACTGCATATGTGTGTGTGTCCATGAATGTATCATCTTTAAAAAAGAAACTAAAAGCACATTTCTGGCTACACTTTCCGTGCTATGCGAGGAATGTGTTTTCACATGCGTTTTTTGACAACATGCCGCTCCCTTTGTTTTTGTTTTTTCCATAGGATTCAAGTATTTTTATTTAATTACAGTATTTTAGTCTGTTTTTATAAGTTATTTATCCTGATAAATGAGGCCAAATAAGCCCAATACTGCCACATTCATGTGTTCCAGTGGGTTACTCCTGGTTGCCTTTGCTAAAAGACGGGAGGATGAAGTCAGTAGAGCTCCAGCTGCCTGTAGCAGCCACCTTGCCACCTGGATACCTCTGTCAGGACACCAGGAAGGTACAGTCCTTGCTAATAACACATCACTATAGATATGTGAAACAGTCTTTTGGTAGGTGTCCTCATTTAAAGTGCTAACTTGTGAGATAAATGTGCAGATATAAAATTGTCACTCTTGGTCAACACTGCATAATAGCACTACGTTTCTTACAGCTGCCATGTTTGTTCATATGTTGTGTCTCAATAAAGATCCTGTCCTGAAAAACATAAAACAAAAACTTAAACACTTCTTATTTGTGTGTACTTCAGTCCCAACCAGATATCAAGTGGGTGGAAAACGCCAAGACACTGTTCAAAGTGAGGACCCATGTAGCATCAACAATATACGCCCAGGTACAGCATTTTATTCTTCACACATTCTTAAAATACCCACATACATGTAGAATATGCCTTAAGGTAACTGGTATAATAATGCGGGTGACAGTGATATTGTACCGTGTCCTCTGCAGGACCTCCATCTACACAAATTCTTCCAGCACTATCAGCTGATGAGGACGACGTCAGAGGCCAACCCAGCAGAACTGATCAAATACCTGAAGGTGAGGCAGTGCAGTCAGTTCAGAGCACTTTACAGATATTGATCTGTCTACTAAGTGCAGCTCCAGATGATATAGGGGCTTAGCTTGCGGTTCAGAACATTTTATAAACTCGATGATTAAATTCAATTATTAATCAATGTTTTTGAGAACTTCCAGTGCAGTCTCTCTCATGTACACCAATCCCCACCACTCCCATCACCTGTGGTGTTAAAAATCAGTACCAGCGCTTTTTCCCATTCACATTAATTAAAAAAATGTTTTATATATATTTAGTATATTCTGTAATGTTTTGAAACCCAGCTTTGACTTACTTTACATGACTTTCCTGTATCTTCATGCATTTCTTCCTTCCCGTAGTGCCTGCATGCCATGGAGACTCATGTAATCATCACCTTCCTGCCAACAGTGCTGATGCAGCTGTTCGAGGTGCTCACAGCCGCGACCAAAGAAACCCACGAGATTGCCGTCAACTCCCTTCGGTCAGTTGTTCACTTGTGTTTCACTATTTAGCGCTGATAGAATGCTTGTCTTATAACACTCCCCTGCTCTGTGCCTTCAGCGTGATCATACATATAGTCTCCAGATGTCACGAGGAGGGCCTGGAACAGTACCTCCGCTCTTTTGTCAAGGTAACCTACCAACATGAACACTGCTAACGAGGGTTATAACATCAAAGTTGTCAGTTTAAAGTGGATCTCATGTAGATTTTTTCCCTCTCTTCTTAGTACGTGTTTGTGACCAACAACCGCGCGTCAGGAAACTCGCCGACCACTCACGAGGTGCTGGCCACCGCTATAACAGCCACCCTCAAGCAAACGGCTGATTTCAACACCAGCAATAAACTACTCAAGGTGTGTGCTCTGCCTTTCTATTTTTTTTTTTGACACTTTGTCCGCCCATACATTTCTCCCACCAGTCCAGTTGTAGTACCTGTATTGAACAGCGTGTGGCAGACCTTCCTTTACAATGGCTGCTCATGTCCTACACGTTGCTTCTGTTGTGGCCACTTCTAGAGAAAACATCCTTAAGCATGTACCTGCTTGTACTGTACTTCGCAACTTTCTGTGGGTTATTTTTGTGACAGTTTGAGGTAATCCTTTTTCCCCCATCATCGCCCCCGTTGTTCTTTCCTAGGAAATGTGTGTTGTGGGAAATACACATAGTAGTCTTAACTGCAATCCTCTTTTACCTCAGTACTCCTGGTTCTTCTTTGAAACCATGGCCAAATCCATGGCTCAGTACCTGCAAGAGGGAAACCGCATGAAGGTGGGTGTCAACTGATTTCTTCTTCCTTTGTATGTTTTTGTACATCCTTTGTACATCTGTATGTTTAGCAACGTGAGTCTTTACTTGTGACACGGTCCAAAGGTCAGATATCTATATCTGGATCTCACGGGAAAATTTATACCACATGAGGCAGAGGGGTGGCAACCATCCTGATCACGCGCACGCTGATACTTTAGAAGTAAAGAAAAGGACATTAATCACATTAAAGCATATTTTAGTCTAAAAAAAAAAATTAAGGTGCCCTGTTCAACATTAAATCAAGTACAACATAAAAGCCAATGTGTTAATTTAGCCAGTTAAATCAAATCAAATGTAACACAAGCTGTTTTCATTTATAGCTCACAGGGCTCCTCTTGTAGTGTAGCTGATGGGAATTCCTGGGTATTAAATGTTCATCTGCAGTGTAATATTTGTTCTTACTGACACATGTCACATGTTAAGCTCTGTTTGAGAACATCAAATACTTACATACTCAATACCTTCAGTATCTGCAGGTAAAATAGTATTTATATGTTTATATGTATTTTAAGTTATCCTCTCTCACACCTTTACACCATACCCTATAAGGCAGCCTGTCCTTTTATTTATTTTACTTTCTACTTTAAGGTATTTGCTTTTCTATGTACATGTGTCAGTCATGTTCTCAGATGTCTGTTTGAACTTTTCTGTTTGATAAAGCGGAGAAGAAAAACAACTTTAAAACAAACACTCTGACTTTGCAGTGGCTGTACTGGGCGGCGTTCAGTCACACATGGACACTGCTGACTGCCATTTGCAGCGCCATTTTGAAAGGCCTGCTGGTGATATAAAACTGTATTGAAGCTTCAAAAGGGGGAAGCAGTTTAGTTTGATTATTTTTGCTTTGTGTGTTCATTTTGAAAGCGCTGCGGTCCAGCCAAACAGACCGACCGCTCTCTTCTTCTTCTGTGGAAGTTTTGCCAGCATCTTTTCCCGGCACACTGCGCCGATTATTACGCAGCGCTGCCACGTCAGCGTAATGCCACAATGGCAGTTAACAAGTGAGAGAAATCAGTGCAACGCTTGCTAGAAAACTGTGTTTACCACTAAGACACCCGTCAGAGGTGGGGTCGGGACAAAATTTAACAGAGGCGACCGACCTCACAGGATAAACCCTGGATGTTACAAGACATGTCAACACTTATAAACAAACCTCACACACACTCAGGAGACTCACAGTGAATAATTAAGCCATGTATAGGCTCCACACTCTGTTGCTGTTAGTCTGCATTTCATCTGGGGTTTACCAGCAATGCCAGACGTTCAGAAGTAAATAAAGGAATGAAGCTGTGCGCTGCTGCAAAGAAGAAGTCAAACCGTGGTCTGTTCAGAGAAAAAGTGTACCTCCAAGTTTATCTATGTACTGCTAATCTGTCTACCTTTTTTAATGCCTTCAGTTCAAGCGATCTTACATTACATATTTCCCCCCTACCTTCTCTTTAGATGCCGCGGCCCCAACGCTTCCCCGAAAGTTTCCACCAGGCGCTCCAGTCGCTGGTGCTGTCCATCATGCCACACATCACCATCCGCCACATGGAAATCCCAGAGGAAGCTCGCTGCATCAACCTGAGCCTGGCCAGTTTCATCAAGGTCTGAACGCCATATGCGCAAACATGAAACCAAACTAATTTAACTCACTGATGGCTGTTTGGCAGGGACTTACAAACAAACATGCTCAGTATATCTGATGTGTGAAGGTCAGTAATGAAGAGAATCACTACAGGATCAAACTGTCAGAGATCATTTTTAGGCCCACCTGAGATGGTTTATGAACGAGAAGGTTGTTTATTGGTTATTATACAAGATTGTATAATCTTCATGCTACTCGCAGAACTTAACAGATAATTAAATGTGTATTAAAAGATGGTAACATTAAAAATAAATAAAGTCAAACAGACTATAAACAGTTATTATACCCTCATACATACCAGAACATTCTGCAGTGCATTTTTTGAAGTTGTATCTGGGGTGAAGGTAAACGGCATCACATTAAACAGTCTGACATTTGGGAAAACAGTGTCAGTCTTGACCGCATTTGAGCAGCACCTACCCGCCGAGCGCTTGATCCCGAATGTTGATAGTGCAGCTCTCTGCAAAGATATGGGGCCAAGTTGTACAACTCATGGTGTTGAGAGCTTCTTACATGTCTCTACCTGCTGTTATTGCGCAATTGTTATTATTTTTAAGATCATCCAGTCCACAACAGCTCCAGGCCCTGGGTTCCCTTCCTTATAAGTGGATAGCAGAGATTGCCAGATTAGTATGTTGACATGTTTTTTTTGACAACAGCAGTCTCTTGGCCCGCGGACATGTTAACCTGTTGCTCAGAAGGTGCCTGGTATGACGTTACAGTCGTGATTCTGGACTCTGATGGTAACTTGTTTTAACAAAGTAGATTAAAGGTAATTCCCTGGCAGTGGCAAACAGCTTTGGTTTTGTATTTTATTTGATTACATTACTGTTTAAGTTAAGATTTACAAGAAATATTTTATTGCTGCTGTGTAAAGGGAATCCTGCTGGTAAAAAGCACCTTATTTGTTTAAAGTGTTTGCAAACCACATGTTATTGCACTTGTGTACAAAGCAGTGCATTTAAATTAAAAGTGCACAATACACTTTAGAGTACATCAATCAATTTTGCGCATAATTTTGCGATTAATCACGAGTAATCACAAAGTCATGTGATTAATCACAATTAAAATGTTTAATTGTCGGTAACTATTCATTATGACAATGTTGTGATAAATACAACAGAACTAACAGTAACCTGCATCTTTTTACGTAGAATCGTACTCATCTAAGAAAGCCTGCCATTTGTATTAAAAATTACTGCATAAATGAGGTTCACCATAATGTTATGATCCAGCTAACAGTCAATCCTGCACTGGTCCAGATTTGGTCTTAAGGTCTGGTTGCTCTTACAGCTTCAAAGCAACCAGATAAATCCAGACTCAAGTAAAATCATTAAATCACGTATGAAAAACAGAGACCTGTTTAATTCTTAAGTCTAGTTCACATAACACGAATTTAACCCACATTTGCCAGTCACCCAGCTCGTGTTCGGGGGCAAATCAGCGGACGACCGGCGCTTGGCAGTCGTCTTGTGTGAACTACTCTAGCACAGATCACAAAGCTCGGCATCAGCCAGATTTCTAGCTTCCAGCCAATGAGGACAGGCAGCTACATATGATGTAGCATGCCGACGCTGAAAACCGTGTTCGCACAAGCCTTCAGTCTCCATGTGTTTGTTTTGTCTTGTGATCAGGTTTATAGCTTGTACCACAGAAGCATGTGTGTGCTTAACTGTGCTTTCTCTCCTCAGAGGTGCCTGACCTTCATGAACAGGGGCTTTGCCTTCGGCCTGGTCAACCACTATATGTGTCATTTCACTCTCAAAGATCCCAAGGTACGTGCTCTGACTCAGCCGGCCAGCACGCAAACACTAAAGGTGACACATTTGCAGCTGATACAGTACTTTGGACAACTGTGTGAAACATGACCTGTTATGTTACCTGAAGGCAGAGTTGTATATTTAGCCTGTACATAGGAAGTGCTGTTTCTCCCGCCCTACCTTCTCTGTCTGTATCAGTAGCACATTTGACTACAAAATTAAACCACCACAGGCTGCCAGCTGGCTTTGATCGAGAAGTATCGAGGATTATATTTGAATAATGAGGAGAACTATCTTTATGCCCTGAGGCAGTTGACAGACATTTGCCTATCCACATGCAGCTCACACGTGTCTGTCTGTCTGTCTGTCTGTCTGTCTGTCTGTCTGTCTGTCTGTCTCTCTGTCTCTCTGTCTGTCTGTCTGTCTGCCACAGGTGCTGACGGAAATGAAATTTGATTTCCTGATGACGGTGTGTAACCACGAACACTTCATTCCTCTCAACCTGCCCATGGCTTTCGGACGCACCAAGCTGCAGAGAGTACAAGGTGAGTGTCAGCTGTCATATTCTGCCTGCCGATGCCAAGGCATTACGCCTCCCAACCACACATTTAACCACTGACTAGCTGTCACGTGACCCCAATCCCTCACTGACCTTGTTCTGACCTGTATTCACGACACGGAACCATCTATTAACCTCCCTTATTATTTGCCCCATGCATAAACTGTTCTATAATTAAGGAGGAGTCGAGTTACACTTCCCTGATAATATTATCTGTACCTGGCACGACTGGCTTAAAACATGTATACATCACTACATGCTTTATACGACCACAAGTAAAGAGCAAACAACTGTGAGCTGTGGAAATGCTGCATGGGATTGTTTACTGTTTTACCCCCAATATCTTTATTTTCACCCCGCCCTCCCCCTCCCCCTCCCCCTCTCTGTTCTGTGTTTTTGCTTGTGGTCAGATTATATTCCGTATGCGACGGAGCTTTTTGGCCCTGTAGGTAGGTGATGCTCACCGCACCATACTGTACATCAACGCCACCGTGTTTGCTGCCGTATGCAAGCGACGCCGCACCCCCTCGTTGCACTAACCCGCCATCCTGTCAGCTCCCCCTTTTCTCATAGGGCACCCATATCCCCCGACTCACTCACTCACTCAGCCCAATGCTAATATTAGGCCTAATGCCTCCATATGCCTGACCGTGTGTGTTGTAGAGGAGAGGAGCTTTTCTTAACGCTTAATTGACTGATACTCTAGACGCAAACAACTTTTATGAGGCTGCGGTCGTCCCTCTTGCTGTTTGTTCTCTGTCTGCCTCTCTTTCTCCTTCTGCTTGTCTGTCTCTGTCACAAGAGATGACAACGGAAGCCGGTTGCTCACTTTCCAGGCTGCACTGCCCGTTTTAATATTAACTCACCCTTATTGTGAAACTCTACGTCACTGTCGTTAATGAAGCCGAACGCTTCTCACTTCTTTCCAGCGGCACGTCTCTGTGGTTCCTGTTGATTAATTGCTCTTCTCTGATTTCACAGTATTTCCAACATTACACATTTCCTCATGTAGGCAATGAGTAATACATTAGAATTATTCTATTAAGGTATTTTTGGAGCAAAACAACGGAGCACCTGTGACAGAGGAGCCTGATGTAGAAAATAGACACAGGAACGTTTCTGAACGTGGCCCTCGCTGAAGGAGCCGGAGGTTTTTGCTGTTCTGCAGTCTTTGGCAAATTAGCAGGACGCTGTAACGCTGTGATCATTTCTTCGAGCTGCAGTCCATTTATTTACAGTAGCAACTCACTCAATCGTGAATAAATATTATTGTTTATAACCGCCAGTGTTTATTTGACTGAACAGTGGCAAGGTCCGATGAATCAATAGCAGTCTACCCATCGATCCTTGAAAGGGGAGATCTGGTGTTACTGTTATGAGTCATGGCTTAATACTTTTGACTGTTCTATTACAAACACTGTGTTTATTCTATTCAAGGCATGGCAGCAAAATACTGGAAGGGTTACACTGTGATTGGACTGATAGCTTCCTTCACTTTTCCTTCATCCACCAAAGTGGCTGCCGCATCTCAGTGGGCTTCTCTTTCATTAGATCTTGTTACAGTCTCGAGCTAATAAAAAAACTTACATTAACGTTTCTTCTCACCCTCCACAACTAGGTTTCTACCTGTACTGTGCGCATTTAGAAGAAATTATAACAGCTTAACAATTTCGAGCTACTTTGCCGAAGACACCTGAACAGCAATATGTTGTTCTTTCAGCGAGGGCTACGTGAGAAATGCCATCATCAGGCTGAGCCAATCAGAGCCAGAGTAGGGCAGGGTATGCTTACGCCATAGCAGGATTCACAAATTCAAGTTCTGGTGTGAAAAACAAACAAACAAACAAAAATAAAAAAAAAAACACTGAAGAGAACCGATCAACGTGGACAAGCACCCAAACGAGCTCCTTTGATTGGCCGAAACTGCGGAGCTCGTCATTTGTGAGTGGGGGGGGGGGAAACAGATAAAACAAAAAACTATTTGGGAGAAAATATTCTACAGCTGTGCAGCCTCTGATTGCATGAGTTCAATGGAGGTGCAAATTATGTCCACAACTTCCCATTTTTTGATGCGCTTGCGTTGTGCAACATTGTCACTGCAACGAAAATGTGAGCATTTCTTAATTTGCGATTCGTCGAATAGGATTCGTGCACCTGCAATGAAGAATTTGAGATGGTGTAACTGTTGTGACTAAACATGTTTGCTCAGTTGTTTTGCTCCAATAATAGCATATAATCCCTCCCTTGTTTGTGCGGTGTGGCAACAATGAATGTCTGAACGAATGTTTGTTTAGATTGTGTTGCATATTGGTTTGCAGTGTTGCAATCTGAATAATTATGTGTCACAGTGTGCCTTTGTATTATATTACAACTTACTGAACAATACTGATTATATTACATAATAAAATACGTATTACAGAGAAAAATAAATACACAGAACTATCCACATAAGATCAGCAATCATTGGAGTGATTGTGTTTTATTCTTCAGATCTTCTGTTTAAGATGCTGTTAGATTTCTACTTGCATGTACTAACTAGCTGCAGCTTTAACAAAAGCGCTTATCTCGGCTGGTTTTCTGATTATAATCTCACAGAGTTTCCCAATAAACCGTGTGTGTTCAGCCCGTAGTAATATACCATCACTTCCTTTCTGGCCTGACCACAGAGCAGAGTCTGGAGTCCAGCCTGACAGAGGACTACTGCCGTAACCACTTCCTGGTGGGTCTGTTGCTGAGGGAAGTGGCCGAGGCCTTGCAGCAAGGGCCCGAGGTCAGACAGCTGTCCGTGAGCGTCCTCAAGAACCTTCTCATTAAGCACGCCCTGGACGACCGCTACACAGCATACAAGGTGAGGGAGGCCGCGACACCTGATGATGGGAGGAAGAAGACAACAAGCAGAGATAAGAGAAGAAGAAAACTTAAGAATTTGGAACAGGAGAGAGGGTGCTGTGTCATTCCCCAAACATTACCAACGAACATTAGTTATTATAACACTGGACTTCTTGTCTTGTCACCTAAACTTCAAAATCTTCCCACCTATACTAAAACCCTAACCCTTGATCAGCGGTGCACGAAGTACACAAATCCTGTATTTGAATAAAAGCACAGATACCCTTGCTATCCACTTTAAAGTTCCACTTGAGTCAAAATACACAAATACCTGCTTTTAAAAACACTTAAGTATAACAAGTAAAAAGTACTATTAGACTGGTTATATTTGTCAGGGGTTGCTGACATTAAAAACGCAGCAGGCAAACTTTCCTATTTATTGAAATAAGGCATTCATTATATATTATCTTACATTAACAGGTTACCCTTTCAAAAATAATTAAGGTTAGTCAGTTATATGTGTGTGTGTCAGTGGTGGACAAAGATCCTGTAGTTAAGTAAAAACAATACCACACTGTTAAAAAAGGTTTTTTGACTGTTAATGTGACTGTTATACTATTATATATTAGGTCCTTATTATTACTCATGCGTTAATGTAAAAGCAGGAGTTCACTGATGAAGAGGAGGCCATTTTCAAACTCTTTTGTATCAGAGCGCAACTAATGATTATGTTCAATATGGATTAATCTGCTGAAATTATTTTCTACGTTCAATGTTTTTTGAAATTCTGGTATAGTGAGAGATGCCGCCACAATTACCCAGAGCCCAAAGTGACACCTTCACAATGCTTGCTTTGTCTAACCAACAGCACAGAGCTCAAAATTATTACAAATAATCAGAAGTCGGATTTATTGCAAGGTAGATTTTTTTACATACGAGGAATTTGCCTTGGTATAAATTGGTGCTTACAGTACACATGATCAGAAATAGAAATAAATAAAAAGTAAGGAGATAAAAAAATAAGTATACAAAAATTTCAATAATACTATAATACAATACTGATAAGTATGTGCAAAAATTCTCCACATAAATGAGTGTGTGTGTTTGGGGAGGGGGGGCATGAGAGTCAGTGACAGTGGGGACCCAGGCCTTGTTGAGCCCACTGCAATCGGAAAAAGAAACTGTTTCTGTGGCGAGAGGTTTTGGTCCTGATGGACCGCGGCCTCATAGTCCTGGAGGCGTACAGGTCCTAAAGAGATGGACGGTGACAACCGATCACCTTCTCTGCAGAGCGAATGATACGCTGCAGCCATGCTTTTGTCTCAGCAGCGTACCAGATGGTGATGGAGGAGCTGAGGATGGACTAAATGATGGCGGTGTAGAAGTGCACCATCATTGTCTTTGGCAGGCTGAACTACAGTACAGTACATCCTCTGCTGGGCTTTTTTGGTGAGGGACGTGATGTTCAGCTCCCACTTGAGGTCCTGGGAGATGATGTTGCCCAGGAAGCGGACGGAGTCCACAGTGTCGACTGCGGTGTCACCCGGGATGAGGGTGATGGAGGGCGGGGCTGGGCTCTTTCTAAAATCTACTATCCACTCCACTTCATCTATCAGTGGTATCTGTCTTTCAAAGCGACAGTAAAACTGGTTCAACTCGTTGGCAAGGCGTGAGTCGTGTAGTGGGGGAATTTAGATTTGTAGCTAGTGATCTGTCTGAAGCCACTCCAGACAGAAGTAGAGTCGTTTCTTGAGATCTGGTGGTGAAGTTTCTCTGAGTACAGCTGTTTAGCATCTCGCACAGCCTTGCTAAACCTGACTCCTTAAACCTGGCCTGGTCTCCACTCACTAAACGCCTCTTCCTTTTCCAACCTGAGCTGTTGGAGTTTGGCTGTAAACCAGGGTGTGTCATTGTTAAAACTCTCCCTGGAGCGTGTTGCTATAAATCTGTCTTCGCAGAAGCTGATGTAGGACGTCACAGCCTCAGTATACTTCCAGACTTTAGCAGTCCTGAAAACATCTCAGTTAGAACAGCCCAAACATGCCTTAAGGTTCTCTACAGCTTCACTGGTCCACTGCTTTGATGTCCTCAGCAGAGGTTTACAGAGCTTTAATTTCTGTCTGTAAACAGGAATCAGGTGCGTGGACGTGATCGGTGAGTCCCAGTGGAGCGTGGGTGACGGCGTGATAGGCACTGCTTAATGGGGTGTAACAGAGATCCAAAATGTTCTCCTCACTTTATAAACTGTCTGTATTTTTGGAGTTCATGGGTGAAGTTTCCTTTGTTGAAGTCACCAAGAACAATAACTAAGGAGTCCGGGAATATCTGCCCTAACAACAGTATCTGGTCGGCCAGCATGCGCTGTGCGTTGTGCACCTTGGCTTGCGATGGAATGTAAACACAGAGCAGAAAGTAAGAAACAAACTTGTGGGGAGAGTAAAAAGGTTTACAGTGTATCAGTAAATATTCCAGTGCTGCTGAATCACTTTCTCATCGTTACACCAGCCATTGTTGTTATAAAAACAAACACCTCCACCTTTTCTTTTGCCCGAGAGCTCTGTGTCGCGGTCTGCTCTGTTGACCTGGAAGGAAGACAGCTGCAGCACAGAGCCCGGTATTGATGCACAGATACACGTCTCCGTGTCCGTCCAGAACAGAAGATGAATAATAGTCTGTTTTTCCCCACCAGTAGCTAAAGTTCGTCCAGTTCATTGCACAGGGAGTGCACGTTGGAGAGAAGTATTCGCGGTAGCGGCGTGAGGTGTCCTCTACGGCGCAGTCGCGCCAGCATACCGGACCTCCCCTGGCGCTTCACCGCATGAACAACGCAGAGTGAAGCCTTGACTGGAATGTCGGAATTAAATCTGCTGGTTGTTCCTCTGATGTTTATGAGCTCTTCTAGGTGAAAGGGCTCTGGGTATCACAGCAGAACAGCAAACATAAACAAAAGAAAAAAGAGCACACCAAAATACCACCAGCTGACCTAAGCGGCGCCATCTTTTTAATATTATTAATATATTATATTTAAATGAACTAAAAGCAAATTTTCACATTTGTAAAAGCTGAAACCAGAAAATGATTTTACATGAAAAATGTCATAAACGATCAAAGTTGTTTTAAGTCACCCTAATAATCACATGTTTTCTGTGTAAAAATCTTTATTTGTAAAGTCACTGGTAACGAAAGCAGTTTCGATGAATGTAGTGCAGTAAAAAGTACTGTAAAAAAAGAAAAAGTAAATTGCTGTTCACTTAACGGGTACACTGCGTTGAATGCAAAACCTGCCAAACTGCCAAACAAAGCCTCTCCTTGCACCTGTCATGCCACATTTATGTAAATATGTCAATTAGTATGTGTACCTAACGCTACATAAATATCTCAGTAAAGAAAAGAGTGACACATGCACACGTTGCCTCCTCTTCCCAGAGTGCAGCCCTTCTGAATGACAGCCTCACTGTTTGCAGGCTAATGTTTAATGTTGCAAAAGTTTGACACAGGTCGCCCTGTCCACACGCCAAACTGTAACTGTTAACGGCGTGTTTGCCTCCAACAAGATATTAATGTCTGTTATGCAAACAAGCCAGTGTTTAGAGTGCAGGTACTGCTGGCTGCAGATGGTGACAGATTGTGTTGGAGTAGTGTGTTAACAGCAAGTAGCAACTGTGTATGTCGCTACATTATTACTGTCTCATGATATGCGTGGTCATTTTGTCCGCCTCTGTAACGTCATGTCATGTCTCTCGTCGGTAATCGTATGTTTGACGGTGTCATCAGTGCGTTTGTTTTTATGTCAGAGCTCATGTTGTCGTATTAATGTTGCAGAACCAGCAGGCCAGGATCTGTTTGCTCTACCTGCCGCTTTTTGAGCTGCTCTACCAGAACCTGAAGCAGCTGTCTGCCCAGCCGCACACTTCCAGCCCCGGACTTGGCCTCAACGTGAGTCCCATCGGAACCCTGGAAGTCCGCAGCGGGGTTACTCAGTGCTTTGTTACTCCTTTCTGCTCGTCTTAAAATGTTTATTTATTATCATGTTTTGTTTGTATATTACATTATAAAAACTAAAGATTCAAGCCCACTTGGCTCTTCTTCAAAGTGTGTTGCAAGTACACAAGCGAATTCAGTTGTAGTTTTTTGGACTCTGCATCTGAAAAAAGATTGATGTGAGTTTTCCCCCCCGACCGTTTAGTTGACATGCAACCTTCAGGTGGCATCTCGCTGTGTAATCTGTACTTTCCTGGATTGTTTGCCGTAATGTCCAAACATTCTTCCACCTTACTTAAACCTGAAGCGAGTGTTTTATACGGAACAGTTTATGTCTTCACAACTAACACGTCACTTCCTCCATCTTGTGGTTGCCTAGGGCTCCAGAGATGACCTAATATCAAGCGGTTCCACAGACAGCAGGAGAATCAGCACTGCAATTGAGAAAGACCACGGTGAGTTCAAGACCGCTGCCGCCGCAAAGTGCGTAGGTCCGTTGTTTTGAAACAACAGCTAAGCAAAACTCACATGTAACTGGCGATAATCTGATGTCGCCTCTGGGAGGCCACGCGCAGATAGAATCGTCTAATATGACTCCACAACAATAACGCAAACAAGTTTGTTAAAATATTAGTAAGGACAATCTGTCCTCCTAAATTATTCCATATGCAAACAATACTGCACAACACATGTGGCGTCAGCCCTCTTCCTGTTTACGCATCATCCATTATCACCACCACAGAGGCGCTCAGTGTACAGCATGTTTATGTTACACACAACTTGATCCATTAGACACTCAGAGTGTGCATACATCAAAGCACTTACCGGAGGGTGGTTCTTCTGCGATGATGGAGACATCTCAGCGTGTGTGCCTTTCACTAGCGACCTGAGTTGATCGTTGTTTCGGAGAAATTAGCATCCAAGGGAGGACAAGGATCCCCCAGCAACAACAGTGGCAAACAGCGGAGTAAGGAACAAACATTCAGTGCAACAGACATAACATGTACGACAATGACATGACAGTATAACCTCTAACTGTGTTAAATGCTCCAAAGAGTTCTCTTTTAGTCCTGCACATCTATAAAGCCGGGGTTTTTCACGTATGAATAAACAACAACAATAAACAGTGGTTAAAATCCAAACAGTGGAAGAGGGGATATCCTGAACTTGTCTCTGGTATGAGCCATTTCCACAGTTCTCAAAATGCCCTTTCAAAGCTTGTTTTCCCTGGTGACATAACTAGGGTTATATTCTCAGACTTCCCTTTCAGAGCCGCACATTATACAACTAGTTTCACAGGATCACTAGCATTCCCTGAATAGTAACCTGATCTTGCTGTTTGAAACCACTGGAGTTCCCCCTTTTATTCAGTTTTTATCATGTTGTGCCAGATGTAACTTCACAGCAAGAAAGTTCTGAGATTGATCTGTCAGATATCATGTTATCAATAGGAAGTGCCACCTAAATGCACAGTCCTTAGGGGTGTATCAGTGCAGCTGGTATACTGTATATTCCAGTATCAGCCTAAATTCATTAGTATGTTTGAGAGAATATCAGTATCTCCCCTAAACATGCAAATGTTACAGCCAGTGGGCTTGTAGGAATTGAGTCAGAGTATACTTTGTTGTGCCGCTTTCTGTTGACATTAACAAGGCTGCACGGTGTTGGCTGCAGGTCTGCCAGCTCAGAATGGCTACGTTGTGAGGAGAGAGGACTCCAGAGGCTCTCTGTTTATGGACCCGGGGACGCCAGACAGCACTGAGGTAAGAACATTTGATACCAGGCGACCCACTTTTAAGACACGTCATTAATGCGGCCCCAGCCACAGACGCATACAGCTCTGCTGCCATTTCAAACGTCTGCTGTGTCAATGCCTTTGAACGAGATGTGCATAACTCATTTAACCAGTGGGATATGCCACACACAATCACACACAGTTTTGGATCCAAATCTGAAGTTTCCATTGTACATTTTCTCATAAAAGTATTGTAAAAAAAAAATACACCCACTCAATGTTGCTTTTGACCACTGTTGAATAGTCGTCTCAGTGTGAAGTGCCTGGAGTCTCTGAACACGGGGCCAGCGTAACAAACCCTTCGCTCTTCCTGCTGTGCAACTGTGACACATTTGATGAGATTGGAATCGCGCCCGCTTTGCATTCATCCTCATTTAACACATGCCAAAGATTACCATGGAATTAATGTTTGAAGTTCTTCTGATCTGGACCCCCTGCACTGAGAGACGCCACGTTATACATCGCAGGAGACTTGATAATATGTTTGCACTGGAAAAGGTACAGACTTTGTGTGAACAGGGACTTATTTATATTCACTGGTCTGATGTTAGAGCTGAGGTCACAGCTGGTCATGCACCCCAGATGTTGAATATAGACCGACTGAAGTGGATATTTATCATTTGTGTAAATATGTACTTGTGGGATTTTTTTTCAGCACGCCATCTTTGGTTTATGCTAGCCTACTAACTCTAACACAGCAGCCTATTTGCTTTTATTGATGCAACTTTAGGCCACTTCCTGGTACCACTAGGTTCCCCCAAACTTTAGCCATTACATAAACTAAAATTAGCTTGATGATGCAAACAGTACAACACAACTACTAGCTAGCTTGACAAAAAAAATCTATTTTGCACTGTGAGAAGTACAGTAAGCATGTGGAGACCATGTGTAAACATTCCACAGAAATCTACATGGATTTACAGTATATAGTACTTTTTTTAACGCTGGCTAAATTCTATGTTTTTTATTTTATTTTTTCAACAAAACCAAAAAGGAATGGATCCTACTACCAAGTGTTGTGTATATCATGTCTCCATCCTATCATATCTTATTCCTCAAATAAGAAATGAAACATGTTTATGACCTGTCTTTCAAAATGTACCTCTTCAGTAGGAACTGTGGACAAGGTAGGAAGTCGGAGAGGACTGAGACACGGACTCTCTGTCAGATGAACACATTGTCGCTTTTGGTCTTTTTAGTGGATGTGTTCACAATGAGAAAAATGTAGAAGAAACATGTCATATTTGATAGTGAATACCTCTAATCATAAGACCCCAACAAGGTATCAGATGCGTTCATTAACAAGATTTTTCCCTTTAAATTTGTCAGACTGAAACTATGGCTGAATTAATCTAAGTGTCTCCTTCATTCTATGCAGCATCTTTCTATTTCTAAAGTAAAAAGACTAATTTTGTTTTCTGAATCTGTTAATTTCCCCCTCATGAATCTTTTAACATCTCACCACTGAGTGTGTGTTTTGTGTGTGTGTGTGTTACTTTGTTCCAGCTACAGAGACGTGGCTCCACCATGAGCAGCAGCCCAGTGGCTCCCGTCGGCAGGCTGGGACAGTATGAGATCAAGGGCCTCCTTCTCTCCTTCCTGCACATAGTCAAGACCTTGTCAGAGGGTCAGTGATGATCGATACACTGCACAGTCAGGCCTTCATTCGCCATAAACAGGATACACCATAACTGTTATTTTGGGAGAGAAACTTGGCCTGGCTATAAACACAAACAGTGAAGTTGAGGAGAGAGACTGATTGTCAGCCAGGCATCTTCCATTTGATGGTGTTTTCGCTACATGACGCCTCTAAAATCAGCACAGACTATTTATTCAAATTTGACTGCACCCTTATAAATGCTAGTTAAAATAAAACAGGGATCAAAGATTTTTTTTTTTACCCGCAGACACTCTCATGGCCTACTGGAACAAAGTCAGCCCTCAAGACATCATGAACTTCCTCAGTTTGCTAGAGTAAGTAGAGAACGAAAGAAACCTACACCACACAATGGCTTGTTGTAATGCAACTGCATAAATCCAGTTTGAAACTCTGTAGCTGTCAAAAGTCAATAATACTACATTGCAGTCGTGTTGGACGCTTTCCAGCGGTTTTTGTGTATGCAACTGACGCTATACTGAAGGCGGAGGGTGCCTACGTTAATAAATGAACTTTCTTTTTGACTTTTTCTTTATTGTGAACACAAACGCGTATTCACTGCCTGTCAACAGACAACAGATGGTACTTCTCAGACACTATACTGGCATCTCATTGCTCACTAACCAAAACTAAATAAAGTTTAAAGATTCTTGGAAAGATATCTGGACTGAAAATAAGATAAAAGTGAGCAGGGCGCGCACAAACAAATTCCCATGCTCCTGCTCATATTTTCTGTTATTTTCCCTCTCCCTGCAGGATTTGTCTGGTGCAGTTCAGATACATTGGAAAAAGGAACATTGGCCGGTAAGGCTTAAAAACAAACAACAAACAACTGTCGTGCCTTATTTGTCAAACGTCTGAATTTTGAAACCCAGTTATATAAAGTTTAGTTAAGAGGAAGCATAATTCCAAGTTATATTTTGAAGATTTCTTAGGAATGTGGGAGGGGTTTGGTTAATCCATATATGTTTGGTAATGATCTCTTATTACTTTATACTCATAAATTATGAGCCATTATTAATTGTTAATAGGTTAGATGTCTGCGGCTTTGTTAGGTTTCTGCAGCTGATGCTGAAGTTCTCCTCTCTTAACCCTCTCTGTGTCTTTCAAGCCAATAAATCTCTTTTCTGTGGATGCATTATTCATGTAGGAGTCAGGAGGCGTGTGTGTCGAAGTTGTTCTCCTCAGACCGGAAGTCTCA
Organism: Lepomis gibbosus; assembly: GCA_029875015.1. Taxonomy (NCBI): domain Eukaryota; kingdom Metazoa; phylum Chordata; class Actinopteri; order Centrarchiformes; family Centrarchidae; genus Lepomis; species Lepomis gibbosus. The sequence goes on from JAPMOB010245521.1 coordinate 20,080, forward strand.
GACGATGCCGGCGATTCGCTGCAACCGAGCCAGCCTCATGCAGACTAAGATCCACCAGTTCGGCACCATGGAGGCCTCCTTCACACTCAACATAGGTAACCTTCAAAGAACACTTTTGTTTTTGCCCCCATTCATCATGAGCTGTACAAAAGGCCTATTTCTCTCAAATACTGTTCACAAATCTGACAAAATCTGTCTTAGTGAGCACAAGTTTCTCCTTTGCCGAGGTAATCCATCCACCTCACAGGTGTGGCATATCAAGATGCTGATCAGACAATAAAGGGTACACGGGTTTTGCACCGGCAACTGTGCAATACCCATGTGCCTTTTATTGTGGCCAGGTGTAGGCAGGCCACAATAAAAGGCCACTCGAAAATGTGCAGTTTCACTGTATTGGGTGGATCCGGGGGCGTCCAGAAACCAGTCAGTATCTGGTGTGACCACCATTTACCTCATGCAGTGCAGCACATCTCCTTCGCATAGAGTTATCAGGTTGTTGATCGAGGCCTGTGGAATGTTGGTCCACTCCTCTTCAATGGCTGTGCGAAGTTGCAGTCAGGTTGAGACCCCGATGAAGATGACGAGATGAGCTTTTCTGAGACGGTTCCTTACAGTTTATGCAAAAACTTCTTTGGTTGCGCAAACCGATTGTTGCAGCAGCTGTCCGAGTGGCTGGTCTCAGACGATCTTGGAGGTTCAGGGCTGGTGTGGTTAAATGTGGTCTGCGGTTGTGAGGCCGGTTGGATGTACTGCCAAATTCTCTGAAACGCCTTTGGAGACGGCTTTTGGTAGAAAAATGAACATTCATTTCACGGGCAATAGCCCTGGTGGAAATTCCTGCAGTCGGCATGTCAATTGCACGCTCCCTCAAAACTTGGGACATCTGTGGCATCGTGCTGTGTGAACCGCATATTTTCGTTATATGGGATACACAGAGAGCTTTTGTAATACCTAGAACAAATAAACATACTTGTAAAACGGCAAGTTTGTACCTGAATTGGGAGCTAGCCAGAATCAGATCCTGAACGCGCTTGTTGTAGGACTCTGCCAAGATCCCTTCAGAAATATTTAATGACCACATTGTGCGAAGATGACACATGCCCAGACTGTAAAGCCATTGTAATGCTTGATTGACATCTTTGTCTCTGTATATCCAGTTCAGCAGTTGTTTGCTTTGTGGGAAATATATGCGTTTCTCAGCTTTCCTGTGAACCACCATAATCATCCATGTGTCCCCGATACTGTAGCTTGCAGGCGTACATGTTTTTTTTTTTTTTTGATGTACACTCTATTTTGAGATTTTAATGGGAAACAAAGCCATTGATGTCTCGGACGGGCTACATGCTCATGATTACCACACAGTTACGGTATTTTAATGTTATCTGTGCAATCAATGTGCGTTGTGATCTCTGTTAAATTAAAATCAAAGCAGGCCAGATGTGAACAAGAGCAGTGCTGATACTAAAAGACAACATGGTAATCATTAGCCTTTTTTACACAAAGTCCTTTCTTCAATGCAAACCATTAACACACACACTGCATCCTCATACTCTTTTTTTTTTTTTTTTGTGTGTGTGTGTGTGTGTGTGTGTGTGCGTGTTCTAGGGACGGGCCCCTCAGAAGTAGAAATTCACCACCATGCTCTGCTGGAGGGCAACATCTCCACCGAGGTCTGCCTGAGTGTCCTGGATGTCCTCTCTCTTTTCATTCAGTGTTTCAAGGTCAGCACACACGCTCACTATCAAACACAGTGCAAACCCACACATGACTCACTTGTTTGAAGATATGCTTCAGTGAAAGTGTGTGTGTGTCTGTTTCAGACCCAGCTACTGGACAGCGAAGGTCACAACCCCTTGATGAAGAAGGTGTTTGATGTTTACCTGACCTTCCTTAAAGTGGGCCAATCAGAAGCGGCCCTCAGACACGTCTTCTCTGCGCTCCGGGCTTTCATTAACAAGGTATGTCAACACATACACACACAGCGTCAAGTATTGCCGCAATTGTGAAATTGGTATGACTAAGATAGTTACTGAAGATAAGCAGTGGTTTTGATAACCATTTTTTTTTTTCTTTTGTTGTTCGAACCAAGCCTTCAGTATTCAATTTTAGTGGACAAAGAGAAGTGTTGTCTGTTGTCTCTTTTGCAGCCTCCGAGTCATTGCAGCAGTCGTTCTCTCTCTCGTTCTGCTATTTACAACAAAACAAAACAGCGGCACTTATGTGGGGCTGCTGAAGAGTCATTGAGAAAAAAAGATAATATATAAAATAAATATTTCTTGTTTCCACTGTTTGTTGGTGCCCCTGCTTCCTTGTTCCCATCTTCACGTTCCCTTAATTCTCATAAATCTTTTGTATTTTTAGATTTGTTATTTACACATTTAATTTAGGGAGTAGAAGCAGCAAGCTGCTCTTACGTGACTCAGCCTCAGACTAGTGAGGAAACACACGCGGTTCCCAAGGGAGGGGACCACCCACTTCCTTGTAGTATCCTCTGATACCGTCGGCAGTATCTGTGTTGGCTGCTTATGTGATGACTCAGAGGAGAGCAGCGGGGGGAGACTCTGTTCAGGCACGTTTTATGCTGTTACAGTAAGGCTGGTTTACGTCTCTGGACTACCAAGGTACTGATCAGCTGCGTCATGAGGAAGGGCCTATGTTTGGTTTTTTTTAAATCACCAGATGTCTAAAAAAAACCTATTTATCTATCGTTCTGATCAAGCATTTAAGCCCTTGAATATAATGTCATATTTTTGGGTCCCTCCTCGCTGTCAGACCCCTTTGCTCTGTTTGGGACCGTCTCGATGCTCCGGGATGCTTCCCACTGGGGCGGCTGTGAGCTGCACTTTATCAGATGTAATGAAGTTAACATTTGTGTGGATTTGTGGTGAGTTTTATGCCTGATCCCAAGTGTTTTCACCTAGTTTTTCCACCTCCTTGTCTCATCCAGTACAGTCCCAAAAGGGTTTCTGTGTCTGTCAGACGGTCTGGAAGGTGATACTACCATCAGAGCAATAATGCAGGCGAATGCACAGCGGAGTTTAGGGTCGGGTTAGTTTGTTAAAATATTATGACTTCACTCTCGACATGTCTGAGGACACAGATTGGTGGGAGAGACACATGTTTGAAAGCAATAGAGAACACCTGAGAGCTGCACTCGCTATTTTCTGAATCAAATAGCTTTTCAGTAACAAAGCTCTTTTATTGACCGAGGAGCGCGGTAGCTTCCACACACACACACGCTACATTTTTCCAAGCCTTTCTGAAGGATCAGTGAGTGATGCCACCGCCACGCACGGACCTGTATGAGTAGCCGGCAGAAGCACTTCGTGTGACAGTGACTTCACGTACCGATCCTTGGGCTGATGTCTGCGACTTTGCTGCAGGGAAGTAAAGACACGCGCGATTGAGTTTACTTTCTACTGTGATAGTTATTGTAACACCTCTTGTGAGAAGGATCAGGGTCTGTGATATGATGATATGTAGTGGCAGAAACTTCTCTCTCTCTCTCTCTCTCTCTCTCTCGCCCATTACCATGAATGGTTAGGATGTTTAGGTTTCAATGTTGCCAGAGCGCAAATTTGCATATAATAGTATAATTAAAGGGGCTATATGTAAGTTTTTCAATGAAATTAATCAAATTTTCATTTGCCTTATTGTTAATGGGCTCAAAACTCACTTGTAAATGAAGCACATGCTTGTTTTCTCCGTTGCTTGCATCAGCCACTATTCTGCTTTGAATGTGAGGCCTCTAAGACGGGACCCTTGAAGTAACAGAGCCTGACCATGTCTGAGTGAAAGGCCACAGTCGGCATGCTGTTGTTCCTGTGTTTTTTGCAGGATTACTGTATGAAAGCGGTTGCGTTTCGGATTCTGCTCGCTCATGAGTTCCAGCAAGCAATCGGATGAGCACAGTCCTGGTTGCGGTCTTAAACCGCACCGCTAGTGGGCCGCTGGAAACTACATAATGCGCCTTCAAGTTATTTTATACAAACAACGATGATTCCCAGTTTGTTGCATGAGTAAATACATTTAGCGGCAATGATGGGGCACTAAGTAGGAGAGTTTCTGTGTGTCTGATTGGTTCATAGCAGTGATATAATGAGCGTATATAACGAGTATGACGTTGAATTCCTTTGCACAGATCCGTATCACTCTGCAACAAAGTAACGTCACTAAGTAACGTCACTAAGTAACGTCACTAAGTAACGTCACAAAACGTTAGATTACTGGCTGGCTGGAAACTAATGGAGAAGGAAACACCAAAGGTAAAGTTTGACCTCCTTACCATGGAGGAGTGGCGGAGATTTCGCCAGAAAAAAAGACACCTGTGAGAAATGCAGAGCTAACTAAAGGCGGTCGACCAAGAACAGGAATGAACAGAACACTGACGCGGATAATTAAGACATCATCTAGCCTAAAAATGCATTTGGTGTTTTACAGGTACAATCATGAGCCAATGGCATCAGTCATCTGGCAACAATGTTGCCAAGAATATGCAAGCAAGCAGGGACACGGCAAAGATGCACACACCACTGCCTCCGCAGTACCACAATTAAAAAATTCTCGCAGGTCTTGAAACGAGAGAGATTATGGCTGTTAGTGGACACAAATGCGAAGCCTCTCTCCAGAGCTATTGGCAACCGAAACTTGGAGTAATATCCTCGCAGCTTACACATCTCCACCTCCCAAGTACAAGTTGCCAAAGTGAATCTACAGATGCTGGAAAGTTTTTTTTTTTTTTTTGTTTTTTTTAGTGGCTGCACAATAAATGGCAACGTGCAAATAAACATAAAGAGATAGTTCTAATTCTAACCATTGATGTAGCTATGTTGCTTAGCAACCGCTGTAGCCTACACTATATACCGGCTGCCTGGTGGAACTAGGGGCGTTGGTCGGCCCGAAGCGAAGCGGCCCTAAATATGACCTAAGTATAAAATATTTTAAAAAATGAAAAGTAGCTTAGATGTAACATCGCTACTTTTGCCACATTGCTATAGCTTAGCTTGCTACTTTTCACTGAGTGGTAGCTTCTGTGTAGTGAAGCTTCACTTAATGTAGAGTAGCTAGTAGATTAGCTCACTACATTTTCCAAGTAGCTTGCCCAACACTGATCATATCCTATTATATTTTTATATTTTGAATTGTCATCTAACAGCCTGAATTTTGTGTTTCGCTTTGTGTCCACGTTTACATTTACTCACTGCATCAACAAAGCATCAATAAAGCAAGAGATCTACAAGTGACAACCGATACTAGCAAGAAATAAATACTGTAAGAGCTATTAGCATGAAGAGCATCAATGGGCCCATCCCGTCTTATTTGTTTACCTACAGCATTAATAACACTGAAACAACAACACGACAGTGGCAGAGACACTGTTAGATATTCAATGCCTTCCTGAGGCATTCATTACACTCTTACAGCTCCATTTCAACACAGTGGTTTCTAACGTATTTCAAACCTGCATGACGATAATACATACAATAATACATTTATTTATATAACCAATCTCATTTCATAAATAAAATGTTGAGTGAAATGGAACGCCTAAAGGCAATATCATTAGATATCATCAGTGATATCGGTGAGGTGAGGTGAGGTGAGGTACCCCCCCCCCCTCCACCAAGCTAAGAGGCTCTTAAACTGTAACTCAAGTTCCTCCTCAGCACTGCTCCTTGGAATGTAGTTTACAGTTTGCTTCTGTTTACCTTTCAAATATTTTTGTATGCTGTATTTTTTATTGTCTGCTCTGTAGCAGGAGGGAGTTTCATTTTACAACCCCGTTGTAATGTGACCATTAAACCTACCATGGACCTTGTACAAGGTGATGACTCAGATGGACACACGGCATTACAAGTTAGCAACAGCTGATAGAGTTATCGTAAGTTTTGTGGTGGGTAGATAAAACCAGTGTCCGTTTATTGGGCACTGGGCGACATGTTCCTTCATTACCATGAACACACACCCTGTAATTTATTCGACTCCCGTACACACTGTCCTGCTGCCCCAAGTGCTTACTCAGCCATCAAATGTGGATTAATCCACCACTGAAAATAGTCCTGAAGAAACATTAACACAGGACAAACAAATAAATATAAATAAATATTTAAGAATAAAATGGGGAAAGGATAAAAAGTGCCGACACAAAAGCGGCGCAAAAAACATGAGCATCCAATAGGAAATGAAGGAAGTATTAAGAGAGATGGACTAATGTGTTTGATGTAATCACTACTGTGGAGGAAGTCTCAAATGTACTGCGAAGGTCAAAAGTTCAAAATTGTTCAAGAAATGTTTGTTTTTCATTCCAACTGTAAAGAGCTTAAATCAGCCATTGTTTGTTCAAAAGTAGATTGTAAAAACAGACAAACAGCGTATTGAGGCCATGAACGATCCATGTTTGTTCAAGCAAAGTGCGTACTCATTCTGCTGGGTAACCAACCTCATAATTCGAAACAAAACCAGCAGGCGAGGACAAATGACACAGGCGGGAAAGTAATATTACAGTCTTTTCAGGTTTGGAGTGCTGGAGCGCCTGTTCCTTTCTAACGTCTCACTGCCATTTCCCTACACACTTACAGTATTTTTCTAATCCGGCACCTGGCCAGAATCTGCTTTTAATACACTAACCCGTTGTCCCGTCAGTTCCCGTCGGTGCTGTTCAAGGGCCGCGTGACGCTGTGCGAGGCGCTGTGCTGCGAGGTGCTCAAGTGCTGCGTCTCCAAGCTGGGATCTCTGAGGGCCGAGGCGTCGGCCCTGCTCTACCTTCTGATGAGAAACAACTACGAGTACACCAAGAGGAAGACCTTCCTACGCACGCACCTGCAGGTAAAGCGGAGCCAGATGGACAGACAGAGGAAACGGCGTCCCTCTGTAGGTCCGGCCTCTGATCATACATGTTAAATACTCATTGAGCAACAGCCATACTGTCAACATTCAACACGCTTGGTGGTCGTCTTTCATGATCTCAGTACTTATTCACCCTGGTGTTTACCCATAACACTCCTCAGTCTACTGTAGTTGCTTTCACAAGTCCGTGGAAGAATGTGAAAAGGGTGTTTAAACAGTTTGAAGGCAGACGGCCTGCTGCGTTTCCGGCTCCATAAGAAGTCTGTCCAGCTTTCCATTAGCTCTCACTAGACTCACGTCAATACATGTACCATTTAGAGCATTTGGTGTGGATGTGGTTATTATCCTGTCTTTTTTTTTTCTTTCCCTCATCTACTCTAATCCTTTCTCCTTCTTTTCCTCTGTACCCATCCCTCCACTTTATCTTACTTTTTCTTGTCTAGATCATTATCGCCGTAAGCCAGCTGATCTCCGACGTGGCGCTGACTGGCAGTTCGCGCTTCCAGGAGTCTCTCTCCATCATCAACAACTTCGCCAACAGTGACAAGGCCATGAAGGTACAGTAGAAGTCAGCAGGGAAAGCTAATAAGAAAAAAAATTTTTTGAATCCCATACCTTTCTCAACTCGCAAGCTTTCCATGTAAGCTTGTGCTGTCCGAGCCAAGGAAGGATTGGACTGCAGAAAGCCTATGTGTGATCCAACCCTGATGTCTGTGTGTATTCTCTCTTTAGATCAGCCACTGGATCTCATTTCTAAAACACTCTGCTCGCTGTGTGAGATTAAATATGTAGCACTGCAAAACGACTGATGTGGTTTGTTTAGTCTATAAATACGTATGAGGGCCAGATGACCTGTGACAGACTCCCTTACAAGGAGCCGTTTAAAAGGTTCATTGGTTTTAACTGTTTAAAGATTTAACTGATTTGGGATTTTGAACACACTCCCGCATCCTACTATGGAAAGTATGATGTTAGCACCACATGCCTTGGCTAATAGGGTTTATTAAAAAGACAGTAAAGGCTCCAGATGTTGACAAACGTAAGTAACCGAGTTATCCAGATTTGAATGTTGACGATTTGAGTGGATTTTTAGGTTCTAGCTTAAAATGTATCTGGACCTGTTGCCAGAGCAACAAGCCCAAACCTCTAAAACTTCAAGCTTATTCGCAGCTGGATCACCACCAATACATTTAATAATTTTCAAATACTTGAGATTAAACAACGTTGGTATAATTATGATTTTAGATGATAACATGTAGAGAAACCATTATGATGTTTTATCATCATTTTATTTTCATAATAATAATGACCTAATCTATACAAAATAATTTAACAGCTTAAACAAGAACCAATCCAAATTTACCTTGGTTACTTTGATAAAAAACATTTTCTGGTTACAAGACCAGAGGCCGAAAGTATTTACTGTTATTTTATTATTCATGGCTAATTGTTTAACAGCACTGGAAGAAAAAACACTAATGCCACTAACAATGCACAAATGAGACTTCAGCACATGAAGTCTCTTGCCCCTGTGCATGCTGGGAGGCCTACCAATCACTTGACTGGCAGTCTGCTAATGATATGAGTGCTGCTGATGGTTTTATGTCTCTTCATATTAATCTCTTTTAAAAATAAGCTTTTAGTTATTGAATATACAATAATCAATAATCAATAGTCATGTAAGACCAGCAAATCATTTCTCAAACAGTACTTTAGGAATTCACGTTAGCTGGATGAGAATTAACGGGATGATTTGAGCCTGTTAGCCTGGGTTAGTTACCCCCACATGTGTAAAACGAGACCCTGCTTGTATTTCCGTAGATTATGGAAAATTCTGAAAATACAAGATTATGTTTTCACAAGTTCTGTGTGCGCTTGCTCTCCTCCGCGTGATGCAGTCCACGGCATTCCCCTCTGAAGTGAAGGGTCTGACCAAACGGATCCGCACGGTGCTGATGGCCACCGCCCAGATGAGGGAGCACGAGAAAGACCCGGAGATGCTGCTGGACCTCCAGTACAGCCTGGCCCGCTCCTACGCCAGCACCCCCGAATTAAGGCGAACCTGGCTCGACAGCATGGCACGTGCGCATATCAAGAACGGAGATCTCTCTGAGGTATTATCATTAAGACTGTTTGTGTTTCACTTTGTTTCATATTTGTATGTCTCTTTGTCTCGTGCTATCTTGATCGCTATCTCTGTGCTGATTGCGTTCTCTATGAAAAGAATGTGCGCCAACAGGACAGTCCAGTCCTGGTTGATTGATCCATTAATTACCTTGTGATATCTCTGCATGCAGTCTTACTTTTATTAATAAAGGTTTCTCAAGACACAAAAAGTGTGACAGTACACTTTACTTTGGTGACATGCACGCTACATTGCTCCATAGCAACACCAAAAAGCTAAAACTTTACTGAATGTTTGACCATCGTTCAGTCGCAATCAGTCCTTCAGTCTCAGTCGTCAGTTTTTGGCTTTCAGTTGTTGGGGGG
>JAPMOB010245522.1:0-18110 GCA_029875015.1 Lepomis gibbosus
AGTGATATAAGCTGCAGATTTAGAGCCCTCTGTGACACAAACACCAGACACTTTAATGTGTAATTAGTATTCATAATAATTAACAAGGATACTTGTGCTTGTGGATGGGCTCAACTGTAAACATCAAATTCTTAAACAATTAATAAAGAAATTATTATTGGCTTGTGGTTTCCCATTAAGTTATGCAAATGTCAGTGGTTGATTTCTTCAACCCTGCAACTGTACAGAGGTTTCAGCTATTATTTGTGTTTGGGATAATCCTATGAATGACACATCACATGTTCTAATTTCAATTTATTCACCAGAGTGAACCTATAAAGTTTAGTTATTGTACCATTAGTTTCTTCCAGGACTGAACCGTGAAGTCCCCTCTCCTCATATACACAAATCTGCCCAGAGCCTTATATACAGAGAATAAATAACTTTTATTGACTTAAGAGAGTGAACAACTTACACTTAGAATGACAGAGAAAGAGATAAAGAGACCAATGACTGTAGCTACAACAAAGAGGTGGCTGCGAAGTAGAAGTAAACACATTATCAACTTTGTAATATGAACCTGTCACTTGGCTCCCTTTACAAAACACAGACAAAACTTGACACCGGGGCCTTTTATAAATCTACAGTATATTCTCCAGTGATAATGTGGCGGATGGCATTGTGAAATTTCCTCTTGATGTCGAGCCTCTAGCCTTTGTCTGTGGTGTCAGAGGTTCAAAAGTTACATTGCCCTTCATCTTTGGTGGCAACTTATGTACAGTGAAGTCTAACAAGTACACAGGTTTTTTTACAGCAGTTTTCAAAAATAGTGGCAACTTCTTGACCCGTTTCCTACAGTTAAATGAACAACTTGTATGTGGAGTGTCACACCACTTGGTTAAAAGATGTACTGTACAGTTCAACATACAGTATTTGACTGTACTTTGGTAAGACACCTGTGCATTTTGTGTTACTGGTAAACACCAGTCAACAAAGTGCTTTTTCATACAGTATACTGGATGTTTCATTATTACACTGTCCCAAACTGTTATTACGTACATATTCTACTGGCTTTAATTAAAACAGGCAAGACAAAGTGAAAAGTGATCCCTAAATAAACATTCCTACTCTGATAAATCCAGAAAATGCCTCCCAACTTGTGTCAAATCAGTCACATTGAGTCTAATACTCTGCTGATCGAAGCAAAAAAGCAAAATGTTAAAATTCACAGTGAAACTTCTCATGTCAGTGACTTAAACTGTTTTAGTTTACATCATTACAGGATGGTACATCATCCAAAAAAGTCTGTGACTTCCATATACAGAGTTGAGAAGCTAAAAAGTTGGTGTGTCGGCTCCACCTATGTGTGTGTAGATTTGTACTGGACAACAACAGTTGGAGCGATTGAACTGAACAAGAGAAGAGGCAGTGAGGTGGAAGGCGGGGCTGTATGTGAAATGAAGCTGGTTCTCAAATGAATAATGCAGATAAAAGAATGATATTTACACAGTTTTTAGGGCAAAGACCATTAGCTGCTACATTATCATCCCCTTATTGATATCTTACTTAATGTACAAAGGAAAATCTATACAGTGCTCTCCTCTATGGGCCCACTGATTTCCAAACTTTTGCCTCTAGTCTCCCCAGTCTGACTGCCCAAACCATTTTCTTCTTCTTGATATGAACAATTTGTCTCTGTCATCACAACAGATTAGAAAAACAAATTAATGTTTAATTTGGAATGTGATAATGTAACATAATGACGTGTCTTTGTAATTACTTGTTCATCACTCATAAATATGTTTTTTTCTGACTGGTTCAATTGATTACATGATTAAGCAGTTTGGAGGAGCTGCAAGGCTCTATTCACTTCCTGGAGATATTTGTCTCATAAAACACTGCGTGATCTACATCCTTTCCAATGGGGTGTCTAGACTGTAGGTTGGTGCCACATACTACACCCTTCATTGCCGCCGCTCTCCACTTTCTTTCTTAATCTCTTCTTTATCCCAAATCTTTTCCCCTCTTTTTTTGCTGCTGCAACCAGCTATGTGAAGTCCTTGGAAACAGCCTCTATGAAGTTGGGTGCTGACATGAGGATGGTGAAGGTGCAAATGATGGAGAAGAGAGAGAAGGCCACCAGGCACAGCCGGTCCACCACTGCCGCTGCAAACTTCCACTCGCTGCAGATGGCCTCAGCCTCGTCCTGGTCCCGGAATCGCTGGGCTATGTATGACACCTCCTCCAAAATGCGCTGGATCTCTGGTGGAGGGATGCTGACTCCCATTCCAACTCCCATCCCCAGGCCTCCAACACCACTGCCAACACCTCCAGGTGGTTCAGCTTCATCACTGAGGGAGCCGTGGCCACGGCCCCCTAGTGCAACCCCGGAGTCGCTAGAAGTCGGACAGTGTGGGCTCTCTATGGGATGGTAGCTGCCAAAGTAGAGGCTCATGGAACCATTGGAAGTGCCTGTAGGGCAAGGTGGGCAGGATGTCTGTGAGAGGGGCACACTGAGGCTTGGAACAGCACCCATCTCTATGGAGCTGGTACTGGAGTGGTGCTGAGAGGTGTGACGGTACTTGTGACCAGTCCGCTTGCGTTCATCGCCGGGTTGTTTCATACGGAGAAACCAGGCACACCAGTTCAAGAGAACAACCCGAACCTGAAAGGTGAGAGAGAGAGAGAGTCAGTGGCTCACACATGCATGATAACACATTTACACAAACATATGCATTTGTCCTACATTTCATCAATGCAAAAGTGATGATTATCTGATTAAATCAGTTTTGGTCACTCACCCACTTGGGCATCTTGCCTCCCTGTGGGTCATGATGGTGGAACTGTAGGACTATAACTGTCACCACAACAGACATTCCTACAATCATCATGGTGCTGGCAAAGTACTGGGCTGCAGAGTACACAAAAAACATCAACATGCTTTACATTGTCATGGATTTCATTACTCGTTGAAACTGATCTACCACACGTGCTCATTTAATAAACATATACTGACAGGTAAAACATTACGCTTGAATTAACTCCAAAATTAGGTTGATTTCACACTCTAAGATGAAAGGAAAGTAAATCTGATCAATCTGTGCAATAAGTTAGATGCACACTTTCTACTCAAACAGAGAAAATAAAAACTATGCAGAAATTTTGACAAAACAGAGAGTAAACAAACCAAAAAGAGCAGAGGAAAAGAGAGAGAGATTAGTGCTGGTTCTGGAGGGATGTTTTCACACACATCAGGGAACAGTAAGAGAGGAGGGGAGCATTAACTGAACACTGTGCTCTTTCCCAGCATGTACACACACACACACACACACACACACACACAAACAGCGTATATCTAAGGGCCTGCCCTCCTTTCTCATTTGCTAGTGACTGAGTGTGAACGAAGAAGGGCTAACAGCTAAACACAATACGGCTACTGCAGTGCCAGCAAGGTCAAACTTCCTGTGACCTCATGAAGTCCAGGGTTATGACCTTATATGTTAGGATCATGGAAAGAAAGACTGAAGGGAAAAAGGAAAGGAGAGGATAAAAAAGAGGTAAAGCAGAAAACGGGGTGTGGATGGAGAAAGATAGATAGAGAGAAAGAAAGAAATATGGATAATAAATGTATAATAGCTTTAAACAATTCTGGGTCGTGAACCATATTGTTGATCATGGCTGAACTAACTTATTTAAAATTGAATTGAAACTGAACAGAACTGAAATGAACTGAGTCAAAGGGTCTTGAACCAGTTAAGATAGGTCTAACTAAATGAACTCAAATGAAATGAGCACACTATGCTTATCTGGTGATTAAGGGCTAATGGTAAAAGACATATGGCCTGATTCTGGCAGCAGTGTTGAATACTTGGTTTATATATTTACTGTCGAGTTCAAGCAGCTACAATAACTCATATCTACAGTCGGCCACTCTGTTGTAAAGGGGCATGAGTCATTTTAACAAGGCTACTAAAAGTGTCCCAGTTGGCCTTGTGTTGAGGTCATGGAGTAATAAAATAAAAACAGATTAATCATGTTATAGATGAGGCATTTATCAAGCTTTTCTCAACGAGGACAGATATCATTGCATTGATGTAGCGGTAACCATGCTCAGCACTGACCAAACACTACTTACTCTCATAATGTACAATTGATATGAACAAGATATTTCCCTTTGACCAAGAGAAACAGATATGATGCATAACACACAGGACTGTAGTTTTTAAGTCAAAGCATGTACACACACATCCTCTCACACCCATACAAACAAAAAGACACTCTTCTTCTTCTTAGCCTGGTGAGCGCTCAGTGACGACAGCTGAATAAGAAGCGTTAACCCAACTAACATGTCTGTCTCTTCACTTGCTCCACAAAGCCCTTTGAAGTCTTTCTCTCTGAGAACCTTAGCCCCAAAGGTTACTCATCTCTTCCCCTCTCTATTGGGCTCGTCCTTCTTTCATCTATTATTTCTGCCTTCTATGCTTCTTGCCTCCCCAGTAGAGAATCATTTCATAGCCTATTAATGGGGCTGACAGGTTTAGTTCTGGCCACCCAATTTACACCACACACCATCCAGTGGCTCTGTGAATGATGTATAGGCGCCCTCGGGCTACCGGCCACACGCCAAGATGGGTTTTTATTTATCATTTGTTTCAAGAGGCAATATACAGTATAAAGAAGGGTCAGGAAACTGCCAACATTGATAAAGTAATAATGTAATGCATGTTTATGTTACTGGTGTTTACTGGAAGTGCAAGAAATACTCAGAGGGACAGTTAAATTGTTACTGTGGACTGGTCAGTGATGTCGGTATTGATATACTGAATCGATATTACAGCCACTTTAGATTGACTGTTTTCTAGGGAACGTTTTTTACTCCATTTAGTGAAGCTTTTGACAAGAGGTAAATACACACAAGCACTAATGCAGTATCAGGTACAGCTGTATATTGCTGTTGTTCAAAAATTTATGTCTATCTGTGCAATCTGCAACAATGACTTTTCATCTTAGCCAATGTCACTTCCTCCTGGGGATTCTACATTCATGCACACTTAAAAACATCACATGTAGACACACACACACACACACACACACACACACACACACACACACACACACACAATAGAACCCACCGATGAGAGGAACAGAGTCGGACGTGGCAGGCATGATCTCTGCTACCAGAAGCATGAAGACAGTTAGCGAAAGGAGCACAGTGATGCCTTGAGACAGAGACCGAAAGTGGGAGGGAGAGAAAGAGAGAGAGAGAGAACATGAGCGTAATACAAAATGATGTGATCAGGGTCATTGTTGTGTGAAATCAGTCCTATAATTACTTATGTACGTAATCAGTTATGTTCACATGACTGCAACCATTTATCAGCTAGCAGCTCCTCTGACATGTCCAGCTCCAGAAATGCCTCAAACACATGTCCACAGACAGCTATTCATCAAAACTCACTGGCACTGATAGAATTCCAAATTGGATTTAATGGCCAGCCTCTTGTTTTAAAATTCAATTATTCCAATGGGATTTCACATGCATGTATTCATGGCTTGCTATATGATTCATAAGGGCATGTTTGTAGACAGATCTGTGTGCTTTTATACATAAATGCGCTTTAATGTGTTTATGTATTGGTGTTCAGTTGTGACTATTTGTATAATATTTTGTATATTAATGTGGTGTCATTACTCATTACCAAAATGACATGTATTTAAAAGCTATACAAAATTCTTTCTATCTTTCTACTAAAGATCATTTCAGTAGTTCTACCACATCAGGAATATGTGTGTTTAAGAATCCCTCACCCAGAGAAATCTTTTCTCCAGAGTCTGCAGGTAGCAAGAAGACCAGCAGGGCCAAGCCAGAGATCAGCACACAGGGGATGAGCAAATTGAGTCCGTAATATAGCGTCCTGCGGCGCATTGTAACTGTAAATGTCACATCAGGGTAGGGTTCCTTACAGCACTCATAGTACAGCTCATTGCGCTTGGCAGGCACACCTAAAGAGAGGAGCACACACATTAAGGTCAGGTCAATTTTTTTGTGGACTAATGAAGTGATAGAAGTTGAAGATTTAAATACCTTTTATGCTGTGTGTGCTAATTAGAAAACCATCTGATTACTGTAATTAACAATAATGATTCTGTAATCTCTGTACATATGGATGGATGAATAGATTAAAGAAGTAAAAGAAAACATGGGTCTAAATATTTCATGGAATGCACCACACCAGAAGTCACACAAACAGAATTGTATTTCCTAAACTCCGAACCATTGGAGTGGATCTGAGCCTGACCAGGCTTGGAAATTTATTTAAATAGTATTGGGGGGGGAGTTCAGCAAGTCAAAAAGTAAGGGGGGAAAAAAAGGCTGAATAATGTTTTATTTTTGATAACTGAACTATCTCATCTTGAACTCCAACTCTGGGAATGCACAGTGCTGCTCTCACATATGGCCTGGCTACATGTCAGACATTCCTATTGCATGCCATCTGGTGCTGTCTGACACCCATTTCCCGCTAACCATCAGGGCGCAGGGCACAGGCACAGGCACTAGGATCTGCTGCTACTCTCTCCCAGCTGGAAACACCCCACTTGGGAGGTCTTCCAAAATTTCTCCCCCTTCCAGTTCATCCAGCTACAACCATCCAAATTATATCACATTGTGAAATGATGGTAATATGTTGAATTATACAACTGAAACTCACAATTAGGATTAGGCTAGCTGTAACCAGTGTACCCAGAGCCGGTCCTGACCTCCCTGGGTCCCTAAGCAAAATTCTGCTATGGGGCCCTTCCACCTGACCCATGAGCCAAGTAAACTACTTGCTGTTGCTGCACAGTCACTGCACTACAGTGCTCTCTGTACATTCCTCTCTTCTTTAATGTAATAGACCTAAATGGAAATCTCTTCTAGAAAAATCCAGTGCACTAACTCAGTCCTCAGAATGGGAACCAATTTGCTGGGTCATTTGGTGAAGCAGCAACTATTCCATTAGTGTGTGAGCTGCTTGTATCTGATGCTGGCTGTACATATCTGGCTTTGCTTGTACTGGCTGAGGCTGTCTGTATTTCACCTGGGTCTGTGTGACTTGCTAAAGACACGTGTTCTGGGTCTGTGCTAGTACTGAATGTGGAACCTGTGCTTGTACTGGCTTATGATCTAGGATCTACTCTACTGACAAACTTAAGCATAGCCCCAGTAAATTATAGATAACATTACTTGCTAGATATTTTTGTAATCAGCTGCATCAGGCCTATTGAAACTGGCTCTCCCAGATTTCCTTTAATACACTTTCATATGTAAAATACTATTTATACTATGTCTTGGCTGAATTTGTGATGCATATTATTTAAGATGTGCACATCTACAGCCCAGACTACAATCAACACTGTAATATTCAATAGTTAGACTGGTCCTCACAGAGGTTGCTGCTATATTGCGCAGGTTTCATTTTGTGCCTGCACATATGCGCACAATGCAGTAATCTTTTCCGAGCTGCAGTTTACCGTTGTCAGTCGGCGGTTATCAAACGTAATAAATAGTATTTCACACGTTGGTCACATTCAAAGTCTGGCAACAGGCAGACTCACTGCAAGCTAGCACAAACTAAACTGATTGCTGTTCCTGAGAGTCTCTGCTCAGAACTATAGTCCCTCTTCATCATTTCATCAAAATTGTACACAGTGACACTCGCTTTGTCATGAGACCTAGGTGGGGCCTTGCTTCATTTGCGGGGCCCTATGCAGGATGCGTACAGAGTGTATACGACGGTCCGGATCTGTATGAGATTACCAGTGTTATGGTTTTTTCACCTGCAGTGAATGCAGCATCTCTCTTACCCACAAGGTCCCACTCCCCGTTGGGTATGTAGGTGGATGTGTCCACATCCAGCATTTGGAGGTCAAGCAGCCAGCCGTTGTGCGTCCAGGAGCCAAACTTCAAGTCACACTTCTGCACGTCAAAGGGGAACCAACGCACGTCAATATAGCAGGTGCTCTTCAAGATGCCAGGGGGGATGTACTGGCAGTAACCTGACGCATTCACCAGTACGTTGGTGTGGAAAGTGGCGTCAAACCGCTCGTCCGCACTGGGGAAAGAACAGACGGTGATGTGTGTGTGTGTGTGTGTGCACCTTTAAACATTTCATCATCTTGCTGTGAGGTAGAGCTCCATCTTGCGGATATATCTTTATTGTCTTTTTAATTGTTTTTCACATCATGCTCGGGTAAGCTGGAAATTACTTCAAAATGTGTTTTGTCAACTTGTACTGTAGCAGAGAGACAAAGACTGCTGTTGCCTTGTGGATTAATGTAAACTGTGATGCCTCTCAGAAGGGTACTTTTGTCATTTTTGCTTGTTTGCGCCAATGAACAAGACAAATTAAGGAATAAGAAAAGAATAGAGTTAAAAGGATAGGACATATCTGCCTCTAAATGCTCATGGTAAATGTTCTGTATTTGTGTAGCGCATATCTAGTGTTCTGACCACTCAAAGCGCTTTCCCACTATGTCACATTCACCCATTCATAGACTGAATGCAGAGGCTAAGGTGTCAACTGCTCATCAGAATAGAAAAGACATTCACACGACATGAGAGCGGGGAGAGTGAACCAAAACAATAAAGTTGTGGGCCAGACAGCTAAACAATGAGCTGAAAGCTCTGTTAAGCCGAGGGGTGCTGCATATTCAGGTGATAACTATTTGCTGGTTTATCATTACGAGCGACCCCTTACATATTGCCACATCGTTTTCACATTGTCATTTCACACATTGTAATTATAAATATATTATAGACAAATAAAATCAAATAATTAGTTTTTATTGTATACCTGTTTAAGTGTGACAGTCTAGCAGTAAAGATATGTATCTACCCAGCCATCTGTAGAGCACCCATACTTGCTGATTCAACCCTTCCTCCCACATACACAGTTAAACCACAGGTGAAATACAGGGTGCAGCAAAATTAAATACTCACTTCCAATGCTATGCCAAATATGCAGTAACAGGAACCAAATCAGTGACTTGAGAAAACACCACAGATGACTCCTTCAAGGTTCTGCAACTCCCAACCTACTGGCATTATATAAGGGCAGCCATCGACAGGTTTTGTTTAAGTTAAGTTTCAAATATTTAAAGTTTGAGATGGATTTGGCTTCACTTGAAAGACTCTCAGCCAGCACCAGAAGTGAATGAAACCATTAAACAAAGCAGAAACTGTATTCCAAACTAAGTCAAACATTACCTCTTGGGACAGAAATTTACAGTAAAGAAAATGCTAAACCACACAACCTTAGATCCACTTCAGCTCTGGCACTCCAACTGAACTCTAATTAAGTATTAAAGAGTAGCTCCTCTGGCGTCTATGAGAGTTTGAACTCTAGAATAAAGTGCCAGAGGCAACGTCTGAACTTTTAGAGAATTTAGGCAGTTTCTTCTGTTTTGATTCCTTTGTACAGTAAAAGGCCAAAATTCTGCTCTCATACAAATTGCTTCTCCACCCATTTGTGCTTTTTATTAAAACATGCGGGCAGCTGAAGAGAATAAAACATTTGCAGTTTCGCCCAGTGCATTTCATGAAACTTGAAGAACTATGAAAGCAAAATATAGAAAATATAATTGTCGTTATGCTATATTTGTTTTGGATTATCCCTTTTCCTCTAATAAAGAAACTAATGCTATTTAATTGAGAGTCTTAGTTAAAATGTTTCTGGATTTATATGCCTCTATTTACAGTTACATAACCAGTTTCTCTTTATTTATTTGCTCTAAGTTGTTCTACTCAAAATATGGTTTAGTGATAATGGATTTTTTTTCTCACTTGGTGACAGTTTGTACGGAGATAACTGAATAACAACCTCCATAGGAGAGTCATATAAGAAATCATGCAACATTTAGGGAACAACATCATTCATAGAATCCAGAAACATTGTCTAGATTAGATCATTTTAAGTAGGGCTTTGGGAAAGAATTCCTTTGAACATTGTGAATATTACATAAAATTAAAAATATCAGCAGCCTTTAATCCATTCACCCGCTTATTGTTATGTATTGTATTGAATGTTCCTCACCAGGCTGCTTATGTGACTAACAGCACATTGTGAATGAAAGAAACTGTTGATCAGAAAACAACTATGTGAGGGACAACCTTGTGCAGTAGAACACATTGGGAAGGAAAAAAAGGATTGTAGAAAACTCAGTAAGAAAACAGGAGAAACAACTGAGTGGGAACAAAAAGAGCATGCCACCCTTCTGTAAGGTCTGCTGTCAGTTTTCAGTAGTTGCAAAAAATAACAAATATTAGTGGAAAGTAGTGTGTTCATGACTTCAAATACCCCTAATAGACACACACATAGACACATTTTTATCAGCCAAGTCATGCGTTTGGCCATACAAAAGCCCACTGAAGACTTGACAGTCCTTTACAGTCCTTTACAGTCCACACCAATGTAGAACTTAAACCCACACACTGAACTCTATTGTACACATAGGCAAACACAATACACCTATAAGTGCACACACACGCAATGTAATCTCCAGCGAGAGAGATAACGTCATTGTGTCTGAAACATCCTGAAGCCTCATTCAGCCCTGACAAAAGAGTGTGGCGTGCATCTCAACAGAATTTGTGGACAGACCATTTTATTTGTCCCTGCTTTTGCTCAGATTGAGTGATTTATCTTTTTCCAGGGGTTAAGTGTTTTAATTTATTTCTCTTCTGTGTGTTGCTATCAGCTGTGGCTCCAGGTGCCAGTGCAAAGATGTGTGGTTTGGCCAAGGCGGAGCTATGCAATGAATTATTTAAGCTTTGGCCTTACTTTATCTAAAGGTCTGTGCTTTCCTGCAATCAGCGCTTACAGCCATCATAGAGGAGAATGTTCAGGACTGTGTGTGTGTGTGTGTGTGTGTGTGTGTGTGTGTGTGTGTTGGAGAGTACATATGGTACAAGTTATG
Source organism: Lepomis gibbosus (assembly GCA_029875015.1). Taxonomy (NCBI): domain Eukaryota; kingdom Metazoa; phylum Chordata; class Actinopteri; order Centrarchiformes; family Centrarchidae; genus Lepomis; species Lepomis gibbosus. The sequence continues at coordinate 10,936 of JAPMOB010245522.1, forward strand.
TATGTGCAGGAAATGAGAGGTGCCCAGAACAATACAAGATACTTCAAAAAAGATAAACTAGATGAAGCATCCAAAGACAGTTCCAACCATTCTGAGGCACATTTTAAAATGTTAAAAGATGAGTGAAACAAACTGTTTTCCAAAGTAAACAAGCTTGTTTCAGTTACTGTTTCAAATATGATTTTTTTTAAATAATTTTTTTTATTACTGTAATAACAAATAGAAAAGTTTTTGAAACAAATTATTTCAGAATAATGGAGTTTTTGTACTGTATACATTTAAATATTATATATATATATACAAATGGAAAATGAAAAAGTGATAGCCCTGGGAGAATGGGAAGTGGTCGTGTTTGTACCACACACACACGTACACACTGGAGAAAGAGTACTTTGGACATGTGAGGGCAAGGTGGAAACAAAGACTGACCGATAACAACAATGGTGGCAGTGACAGGTTCTTGCACCATGGGACATGAGTCACCAAGTTTTCCTCTCACTCACTCAACTCCTGCTGCTGTCCCCACACAGGAACACAAAACACACACTGATGACAAAAAAGAAGGAAGCCACAAAGTAAAGTGTGTTCCTGAGGCAGAAAGAGAGCAACATAGGGTGGAATCAATTATTTGTTAAAAACATGCAGAATGCACTGATCTTTTAATGAGATTGCCAGTGCCAGGCTAAGAAATAATATGAAACCTACTATTAAGTATTCATTTGGCCTGTAAACTTTCTGTTGATACCTGCCATCACTTAGCACAGACTGAAAGAGCAACAATGAGTACTATAGAAGACTTTTTTTGTATTAGCTATGACATTTTTCCTAAATTTGTCAAACCAGATAGATAAGAATAAAAGAGAGCTAAAGAATGTGTATTTCTCCGCAGGAGAAAGCTAGCACCTCCCTTAAAGATATAGCCATGCACAGTTGCTACAAACGGGCAGCACCTACTCTGACTGCATTATGCAAAGACCAATCTATCCATGTGCATTATGTCATATCAACCAAACAGCCTCAGGGAGTCCTGTTTGACAGCCTTAAAGCTCAGTGGTTAACTCACCATTAAAGCAAGCTGCAGGCAAGAAGTACAGTATATTTCCAATTTACAGTGGGCTGTTTATTCCCTTTGAGGCACTGTACATACATCATCATATATCATGATGAATGGATTTCTTATAAACATCTTCACTGTCATCTTCAAGAGGGAACAGAAGGCTTGGAATCATTTTATTTGGATAATGTTCTGTTCCTTTTTTTCCTTTTTACATCTTTGAACTATGCTAATCGTGCTACCAGTAGCTCACTAATGTGTGTTTCCATTTCAGGCTGGCCTAGCTGATTTTATAGAAAATTTGGGGTTTCACTTTATTCACAAATTCAGAGAAATAATGTTTTTACTGTCACACTTTCTTCATGGGGTCTTTACAAACCATGTTCACACCTGCACGTAGAGACATGTACATGTTTTGTTTTATTCAGTCATAAGTCATCAAATCTGTCCATTTGTCCGTTTATTCCACCACCCAGTAATCTAAAAAAAATTAAAATCCCTCCAACTATCCATTTATTCGATTAATTCCCCCTTAATCTATATGGCTTGTCACAACTTGCTGTGCATCTACCTTCCCCGCTGGCAGAATTAGGATTCTCTCTGTGGTTTACCTGAGTTGGACGTCCTTCATGGGCCTTATCGATCCCCAGTCAAGTGAGACCATTGACTTTTCCTTCTAATGAGAGAGGAGGTCAGTGGCTTACACAGCTGTTTTAGATCTGGATATTCTTTATACAAACACAATCATACACGCACGCCAATTTGTGCACAGTTCAAAACCTTTGCAAATATAATGAATAATAAAATATTTCCCACAGGCGTTATACATGGATGTGGTATGGATTATCCATGTGTGAAACATCATAGTCAGACAGCGTGAGCGCAATGATCTGAAAATATGAAAAGCAATATGAGAGCAATGTGAGAGTTTTCACAGTGGAATAATATGAAACTGAAAGACTCATCACGGACAGTATCTTTTTTTATCTCACTCTTCTTCTCTTTAAACATTCCATATTGAGATGACATCTGACCTTAGCACTAAACATCATTAACTTCATATTAAAACAATAGAAATGAATGAATGGATTTATGGCAAGCTCTCATCTGAGCAGCATGCTAATTAGCTTGCATCTGCTATTCAACCTAGTAAGACTAGCGTATTATTGGCTGCACACTGATGGCCCACTGTTTAATGGTGTGTGTTGTACCATTAATGTATATAATTGTCTGATGGATTATATGTATGTGTATGTGGTGGGCTGGTGAAGAGGTGTTGCCTGTATACTCTTATTTTTATGTATCTGTTTGCAACTTGTGTGAATGTGTGAGTGAAGATATTTACTGTGTAGTCATGAGAGCTTAGAGGTATGTGGCATAATTAGTTAGGTATGCATACGTGTTTCCAGCAGCAATCCATATTATTGCTGAAAACTGTAAATTTCCATCTTTCCTCGTAGGGCATGTAAACCTTCTGGCTCAGCTGTAAACAGAATCTTCCCCTTCAGCTTAACTTTACCGTTCATCTTCTCCAACATCAACGAGGTAAGCAATAGTCTTAGACTGAAAACCAGCAACATCAGCAATGTTTCAATTACCCAAACTGAGGCAGGCACGCATTGCTGTTTTTAACATGTTTTCAACACTGTCTTAAAAAAAATTGAGTCAGACATTCATGCTCTCCAGATAATAAATCCTAATAAATGAATAGCGACTTTTCCCTTAGCAGTGGAATATCTCATTATCTGTGAGATGGATTAGCATAACACGTTGTACAGATAGTAATGGCTCTCTTCAGGATGAACTGTAATCATTCAGCTAGTGTCATCATTAGACAAAAAATGTATTCGTCCAATACTTTGGTTTATGGCCATATTATATTTCCATCAGCCATACCTGTACTCTATGTTCAGTGCTAAATAGCAAATGTTAGCATGCTAACACACAACATGTAAAATGGTTAACATGGTGAACGTTGCACCTACTAAAAATCAACACATAAGCGTAATTGCGAGCATGCCGACAATGGCATTTAGCTAACCACAGCCCCACAAAGCTGCTAGTATGGTTAGTCTTGTTTAGTATTTGACCACAACAACAAACTTTACCAAGTGCTTTTGAAGTCTAAACTTACCAACGCGTGGGACGCAAACCCTGGTGTCTAGTATCAAAATGTCTGGTTTATACATCCAACTTTCCACTATCACCTCCTACCTTTGACTTCTTTGCAGTATACATTTCCTAAAACATTACAAGTGTACCATAATACAGACAGCACTTATTGTTCCTTCAATCAATATTTGGCAAAGCAAATTAGTTATAAGTAAAGGTATTATTTAGAAAACAGAGTTGTTGTTTTCATACGTGAACAGATTTGAGCCGTTAGAGTAACACACAGCGCAAGAGAAGGCTGTTGAGAAGCTAGAACTAGAGATAAACAGGCAGAATGTGAGTAGAGGGGGAGAGTAACATGCTGACACCTTGACAGACAGAGACAGGTAGATGGCATGATTTATAAAGAGTCGGTGGAGGCTGGAAACGATAAAATATGGAGAGAAAGAGTTGACTGAATAGAGTGAATTACTGTACAGTGAGACAGTGAGTTATGAAAGAGAGACGCACGGAGACACAAATAGCATGAGATGAGAGGAGAGATGGTAAGGCAGGATGGATGATGAACGGAGTTAGGGAGGAGTGGAGGCAGAGGGTAAAAGGCAGGGATGGGTAAAGAGAGGGTGAGAGCAATGAGATTACGTTGGGTAATCCTTGCAGGTCTAAAAGCTCAGCTTTTAAAATTTGGGTTAATACCCCCAAACCTTTGTTTTGTCCTCATGTTTCCTGTGATGTGCATGAGTGTGTGTGAGTGTGTGTATTGGGGGAAATATGGGCATGAAGAAAAACATCTGAGGCACCTCTACATCCACTCAATAACATCAGTGAGGACCAATTGCAAAGCTGTCTGTCTCTCTAACCTTACTTTGTAGCAAAATCTTTTATTTTACAATATTGTCCAGACATTGTATCTGTGTCGTCTTCCTCTTTGTGACTGCATCTCTTCGTCTTTCTTTGCCCTCAGTCTCAGACGCGATCATCCGTATCTTACTCAAGCATGCAAACGCAATGCAATTAGTTGTTTTGGGGAAAAACAACTGGCCTACATTTCTAATTGACTTGAGGAAGCTTCGGAGAGAAGCGTGAAGAACAGTGGATAAACAAACGGCAGCCTGACCTGAATCAAAAATTGCAATGACCACGTTCAACCTCATTTATCAAAATAAGGACTTTGACCTCAGCCGTTTTCTCCTTTATTACAAAAACAGCCATTTTACTTTTAATACATACTACTGATATTACTTTGGTTCGTAGAGATTAAAAGCAGAATGTAATAATATAGCAGCATATCAGAAGGATTATACTGATATTTCAATCACTCCAACACAGTTACCCAAAAAAAAAAGTAAGAAAACATGCCGTCTCTCCCAGGTGTGTTTATCTGCTGGAGAGAACTGACAATAGTGGATTACAACACCTATTTTATCATGTCTGACAGCAAGGAAAATTAATTAAATTAATCAAAAGGGAGGAGAACATTTAAAAAGAAAACTAAAAGGTCACAAGCTTTTAAACTTGGTGCTTTCAGACCAAAAGTGAAGTGAGCGTTTGGAGCGGTGCGTTTACAAAGTCAATGCAAAGATGCAGAGAGACGCAATTTCCTGTTGGGCGGTGTGGAGGGGGCACTGCCGGTGACGCGGAGTTCTTCGTGTGACTTGAAAATTTTCAGCTTGAGCAAGAAAGTCGCATGATGCTGAATCGTGATAGCCCAGCGTTGAGATTATCTGGATGAGAGCGGAGAAGTAAAACAGAGCAGCGCTGCAGCCTTTGGACAAATGAACGCCCGTAGTCTGACTCTGACAACTACGCTGGTTACTCGCAGGTGGAGCTTGGAGTTAATGGACTTTGTTAAATTAGATTTTACTTTTTGGGATTAAAACATTGATTTATCTTTAATGAAGCTTCTCGGCTGCCAGCTTCCGGTTACAATGTTGTTGTTAGCGTTGGTGGGCAATCAGAGCTCTGTTGGACTAGTACTTCATATTTATATAAAAAATGGACAGTTGATATTACTTGGAAAAAAGAAAGCAAGGCAGTTGAACTACCTGGTGAGCTCAGAAAATATGTCTGTTACTTTATTCCAGCTTTAAGTTAGCATAGCATAGCTCGGAACTCCATTCAAAAAAAATATTTACAAAGTTGTTGTCCTGCTGTCTTGCTGACAGACCTGACAAAGCATGAATTCATATGTCTAACAAACTGGCATCATATTGTAGTTTTTCGACATCAGTTTGATCCATTTATTGCTATTAAATCACAGCAAAATATTTATTTTTGTTTTATACAGCTGTAGTAATCGCGAGTTGTGTTTATTCACGTGATTGTGTTGTGCTTGAACAATTAGCAGTTGTCCAGCGAGGAAAGCGTTGCAAGGATTAAATTCGCATTTGGTCTGAATGCACAGATAAATTGCAATAGTAAATGATGAATCTTTGCGACCTAAGGGCAACAGCAAAAACGTTATGAACACAGCATTGACATATAATCACCTTGAAAGTTGAAGGTGAACAGGAGCAACATTAGCATTCCTTTGGAGTTGTGTTTTGGCCATCTGGCAAATGTTAATTTGAAGAGCAGTAACAAATTTGTATGTTTAATACTGATTTTTTTGCCACTTGGGGACACCAGAAACAATTGTGAACACAAACTCACTCTCTTTCAGCTTTATTTTTGGTCTCTACTCATGACAGAATTATCTGGCTCTTTAGCTGCTGACTGCTCCAGTATGTTCACTAGCTAGTTGCTAACTGTGTCTGTCTGCCGTTTGGTGCTGAGCAGGAAGTGCGCGTGACAATGTTTTCACATTATCACTTGATACATTGTTATTGGAACATATAGCCATTTTAAGGAAGGTGTTGATGAGAAGATAAAAGCAGCTCTGACCTGTTGTAAAGGAGTATGTCAGGGGTCCAGATCTGGTCTGAAGGGAATCGCAGGTTCTGGACACCGGGGTACTTTTCTGGATTCCAACTCAGGTAAATGTCTGTCCAGTACTGAGAGAGAGAGAGAGTTTCAATAAAGACTTGATGTACCAAAAACCCATGATGTGCATTGGCTACTTGAACTAATCTAATTTAACTTCTACAAGAAAATGGCACATTTAGTAGAAATAAGATGGGCTGTATCTTGCCTGGAATGAAATAAAAATGAGGGCTAAAAGGATTCTTGCAGTATTACTGCTTTCAAAATAAAACAGCAATTCTTAAGTTATCACAGAAAGGTCATCCATCGTCCACTGTTTATCCTGCGTACAGGGTCGTGGGGGGGCTGGAGCCTATCCCAGCAGATATTGGGCGAAAGGCGGCTGTCCATTGCCAGTCCATCACAGGGCTATACAACCACTCACATCCACAACTAAGGACAATTTTGGAGACACTAATTAACCTAGCCAGCATGTCTTTGGATGGTGGGAGGAAGCCGGAGCACCGGAGAGAACGCACAACCTTCTTGCTGTGACAGTGCTAACCACTGCACCACCGGGCCGCCCAGAAAGAAAAGGTTATTCCTGTAAACATGTTTCTAACCCTGCAAACATTACTGATGGCTTTAAGAATAGCCTGGACAAAATGGCACTACTATTGGATAATGAGCAAGAGATGGTTCTTCTCTCTGCTTCTTGGCAACATGTGTATTCATTTTGTGCCACCCCATCTTCCCAAATCATCAAGTCAAGATTTCTGTTTTCACCAAGCAAACTTTGTCATACTTGAAAAGCCTATAACTGTTGCAAAGACTACTTGGGCTCAAGGCCATGAATCTGTCTGTGGAATTTTTCGCCTGTTGCCATTAAGTCCATTAACATTCAAGTTGGCTACCACTTATATTTGCTGCACTCTTCCACCCTCTTCTTCGTCCTCCCCTTGTCTCACTTTCTGCTTGACAATCTGCCTGAAGTTATATTATATATTATATAATATATATAACATACTCATATATATATATTAGGGGTGGGCATAGATTAATTTTTTTAATCTAGATTAATTTTGAAATTAATCTAGATTAATCTAGA
>JAPMOB010245523.1:0-20056 GCA_029875015.1 Lepomis gibbosus
ATTAAAGGATTTCCAAAGATGAACCAAATGTATTTCATTTTCAAGACAGACACAATGAAAGTCCAAACTCATGTTCACATTTGAGTATCTGGTACCTTTAAATTTGGGGAATTTTTGCTTGAAAAGTTACTATTAAAATTGCCAATACATTTTTTGTCTTATAGCACAAAATGTTTTCTTAAGATAACTATTGGGGATTCATCAATAGAAACACAAAAAACAAAACACAATTGTTTACTTGGTGTTTAGTCAATATACCAATCTGTAATCAGTTTTTTTTTAATATTCCAATGGCATGTCCATCTCCGATAGGTGATACAAATGTTTCTAGTATACATATGCTGTTAAATTATGAATTTTTGAGAAATGAGACAAGGGATCAGTGATTGCTTACTTCTTACTGAGTAAGGCATCAAATAGGCCTTCACCCTGCAGCCTCCATAATGTTGTGCTAATTGATAGATGCTAAAATAGTGCCACTAGATGTCAGCAATGACTACCTTATGACAGCAGGGTAGTTATTCGTTTAGTGAAGACAGTGTTTCCTCACAGGAAATGAGAAACACGGGGCTGATTTAGTTTAATGGAATAAAATGCCACACAATCAAATTTTGAACTGGCAGTGACTTTCAAAGTGAGTTTCTTCACTTGGCTGCTTTGTTCCCACAGGTTTTGAACATAAGATGCTCTTCACTCTAATGCTAATGTTATGTGTCATATATTCACTCACTTATTTAAACCCTATAGAGCCTTTGAATGTGATATGTTCTAACCTTATTTAGTTGTGAATCACATTGTTTTACATCTATAACTTATTTATCTGAAAACACTGTTTTCATTTGCACAGTTCTTATACGAAATACTGAGGAATTAAACCCTGTAACGGACACAAATTAAATTCTGATTTTCATTAACTTGACATTCATTGGCAACACATACTAAACTAGTCTTATTATTAAAGACGTGCAATACATAGTTTAATCTACTCAAGGAGCTTTGTCATTTTTTCAATTTAATCCTTACCTCTGTCTCTCCTTTCAGACGACAGTGTTGGAGCAAACCATCAGAAACACACAGGAGAGTTATGACGATGAGATCCAGATGAACAATGACAAAATCGAATCTCTGCGGAAGGAGATTGAGGAAGCTGAGAGGTCCCTGGAGAAGTTCACCAGTGAATGTCGCCACCTTGCCATGTACCAGACGTCCCTTGAGAATGAGCTCGAGAGGTACAAGAGGATCATCGAGAATGAAGATAACAGGTAGACTGTGCCCACCTGGTTGCTGACAATTATATAGACACACGTACACAGACATCCAATGACTGACTGAAGAGTTTGACTATTCACTTCAGTTCAGCTAGAAAAAATATATGGTATATAGAGGAATGGAGCTCTTCACTTGAGGCTGAAATATTCATGTCAGACAGTAAATCTAATATAAAGCTTAAAGCAATACACACTTTTACACAGTCATGACCAGGATGAATGAGTTCAAACATAAAATTAACATGAACATTGATCATTAATCAGCTGCAAAAACCCAGAAGCCAGAAGATTAGAAATTCTGAAGTCATGAGTCCAGTTTTAGTTCTGATTATATTGCTGTTTTTTTTTAACATTTTCATTGATTTAAATGTTAAATGTTATAGTTTCGGTAAATGTTATATCCCTAAATGAAGGTCTAAAAGCTGTTTCATGTTCTTCTCCACACATTTAAGAAATACAAGAAGACCATCTTCTGCCACTTAATAAAATCATGAAAAAACTGTCAAGTTTAAAGCTATTGATGCTAAAGAATATCCGAATCAGCCTTTAAAAAAGTCTATGTCTAATTTAAGTGTGGGTCGTTAAAATCACGCATTCACAAAAATGTCTAGGTTATTTACAGGTCAGAAGATTAGGTCTGCTTCAAATGACATAGGAGATACATGTGTTTAACTGGGTTTATGTAGGGAGCAGAATCAGCCAACAGATGGCACTGTGTGACGACAAATGTTTTCCTTTATTGCACTAGCACAAAAACAACCACAGTGTTTTCTTTATCGTGTCAGATTAGCTGCTTTTGTGTTATTTAAAGTTACCAGTGATCCTTGTCACATGTAAAATGTGAATTATGAATTTCCTTACCAGATTCCCCTGCATAGCAAAGCTGTTCAGTGCATGGCTATTGCATGGGTGACATTTCACTGCTCTCTTTCCTGCAGGTTGAATTCAGCGATAATTGGCACACCCATTACCCTGTTCACCACTAATTACCGCTACACTCACACACCCACTTCATCAAGCAGGGGGAGAGGTATGAGCACATCACTGCTAGTTTACATTGAGATTCACTATTGAGTGCATGTACAATCAGCTGCCATTGTTAGAGACAGCTATAGAGATTAAGCTAACAAAGCACCTGACCTTGTGATGTCTTTGTTGTCTTTAGCATCCAAGAACATTTTGTTCTGTTTGTGCATAGATAATTGTGGTCTTTTCTTAGTTCACCAGTTCCAACAAGTTGACCTATGATCTAATTTTTGTCTAGATATCACCCAGGCTATACAAGATATCACCGGCATCAAGCCCCGCCAGAAGATCATGGCTAAGAAGGTCCTGAAGAAGAAAGAGCTGACCCCGAAAGATGTGATGGACAGTGGTCAGGAGGACAGAAATGGGGGAGCCGCTGGAGAGGCTCTAGATGAAGAAATGAAGGGGATCCCCTCTGAGGAAGTGCAGGAGGAGAGGGTGAGGAGAAAAGAGCAGGGACCTGTTCTCACTGGAGTGTCTCCACAGGATGTCCCAGATGGAGCCCAGATCAGCAAGGCCTTTGACACTCTTTGTAACATCGTCAGAGACAGAATGAGAAAGTACAAGAAGCCTGAGCCAATCGCTGACTTCTACACCAAGGGTCGTTATGTCCTTGTCACCGGTGATGGCAGCTACCCGGATCCCTGCTTCTACACCTCCACACCATCAGCAGGTCACATTATCGTCACTATCAGAGATGGAATGATGCCTCCCTATGAGCCCTCTCCTCCACCTCCTCCACTTCCTCAGCCCATAGACCCCAGACCTCTCAGCCCCACCCTGCCCTCTAATGGAGGAGGAAAGGCGGATAATGGTGGAAAAGGTAAGGATGGTAATGGGGGTAAAGGTAAGCATAAGAATGGAGAGCCCCACCCTCAGTCTAAAGATCCAAGCCCAGTCCCTCCTTCCTCTGGCTCAAGCTCCGATCCCAAAGATCCCACCCCAGCAGCCAGTCATCCCAAGAAAAACAGGGATGACAATGGGCCAAGTGGGCCCACTCCAAAGCCAGCGCCTCGTGGTGCCAGCACCAGCTCCAGCTCCAGTTCCAACACAAGCACCAGCACCAGCACCAGCTCTGGCAGTTATACCCCAGAAGCCATGAGCTACGAGAAGGTGGAAGTGGTAGAGTCGGTGGAGAAGTTCTCCAATGGTCGTAAGGTTAAAGGTTATGAGGAGACTTCCATGGTGGTGGAGACCATGATCGAGAAGTCCAGCAAGAAGAAACATTGAAACCATGTCACCTGACGTGACGAGTCAGTCAGTTCCACCAGGGTCCTATGGTTAAGGTCCTCTAACAAGTAGACTACACTGATAATGGTATCAGACTATTTTTTCAAACTACTGTAATAAGACACATGTTTCTGTCTTGAGGGAGACCAACCATGCTTAAAGACCAACTACACATTCCTGCTCTGATATTCAATACTCTTCCATTTGCTTGCAGTCTCTGGTCTTGCGTGCAGAATACGTTTTGCTGGTTCCATAAGTACTGCTGTTGTTGTTCGACTTAACATCCATGCTCATGCTTTGAGTCCTTTACTGTCTGAAAACTTGGGACAATGAAAAACAAAGCTCCATGCCACCAATCAAAAATTCATAAGAAAAGAAATTAAAAAAAACTCAGAAGTTGTGCCACCCTCTGAACTCTGTCTCAGAACTCTAATTTTCCCCTTTGAGCTCATTTGTTCAATTGGATGCCACTGCCTGCCCTCAGCACAATTTTGCTGTGTATTAATTTGCTTTGATATATTGAATAATAAAAAAGATTCAAAGATCATTTGATACGTGTTTCTGTTTGCTTTTAGATAGACATTGTGTACTAAGCACCTCGCACATATATTTGATAGACCAAAAAACCATATATGCATGTTTGTGTATGGGCACACACATTTCACAGTATAATTATCACTCCTTGGCTTTTAACAATGCATGTTTTCAGATAGTTTACAGATGGTCATTACTGTCTCCTTCACTCTCTCACTGTAGGTTAAGAGGTCTTATATTAGTTGCTGCAGCTTCCACAGGAAACTCATTCATTTTTTTTGTGACCTAGAGCAGTTCACAATGTCTTCTGCATTTAGTGTGAAAGAGGAAAAGGAGTGGACCCACAAAGATTATTTTAAATATGAAAGATGGAATGAGCAAGAAATGTCAGAGAGGATTCAACGTGATGAACCTACAGAAAGCTACTTAAAAGGCATTGTGTTTGAATATAAGTCCAAAAAGAAGAAAATAGCGATTGAAAATCTAAATCTCTAAATGTTAATGTATGTACCTTATATTGAGGAAGTTATTTGTGATAACTTGATATATTTAGACATGAGATAATGGTTAACATAATCAGTAATCCCCCATGCCAGTGATATTATTAGGTTTCTTAGCTCTACCTGTTTTTACCCTACACATTTTTATTTTACATCTTCTCTTGAACCTACATTAACTGATTTTGGACTACTTGGTGGGAGCAGAAACAAGCTGTAAAAACAATTGACTAACATATAACCTTTTAAGTTGATAGGCCAAACAGTTGCTTATTTACACATCCAGCAATACAAAGCAATATTATTATTCATTTGGATGATGAATGGCAGTCCAGTACTCAACTCTACTGCTAGCTCTACTTTTAGATAGCTATACATATTTGGCAAAATGTATTGTTTTACATAGAATACATTTTGCCATTTTAACAAGTAATTGTCCTTTTCCTTTTCTGCTACTAATAAATCAAAAGCAGCAGAAGACATTCTTTAAATACAGCAAGACCGACTTTCCTCTGCACTTTTTATAGTCACAACATTGCTGAAATTTGTTATGACAGTGAATTACAGATGCTACATTTAGCACATGAGTGCCATGGCAGAAGCAGCCCAGGCTCTACTTTTAAAGGGGCATTTTCCCTTTATTAGGGAGCACACTAGAATGAAAGACACTGAAAGATTTCTGGGCCACCAGGCTGGTTCTTGTGTTCCACTTTTCAGAATACTATTTATTTATATAACACTTTTTCTCCACATTCTCTGTCTTCTGTCTTTATCAATTTATTTGGTGTTCCTGATCAACATTTTGGGACTTCAAATGATATAGAATGGCATGACACTATTACTCGTATGTTCAGAAATGTGATGCAAATCACTCAAGTGCTTTAATAAACAGCTGAATAGATTTATTATAGTATACGTCAAAGATTATGAATTATGAACAGAGGACCACAGGCTGCAAAATGAATCACATATTCCTTTCTTTGTTTATATAAACAGTGCATGTCACATAAAAATATAAACAGAAAGAAGTATCACTGCTCTGTTTGCAAGATATTAAACTTTAAGTAGAATGACACAGAAAATCATTTAGAGTCACAAACTGTACAACAGTTGGCAGAAGAGAGGTTCAGGGCAGCTAAAGCAAGAGCATGAAAGAGTGGACTATATTTTATTTATGTACAATTCTGTAGAGTGTAAAAATTCAGGTGATATAGTTTGCTTTCTCAATGTAGAACATATTATTATTAAAGGTTACACTTTTATCATGATTGGATTACAAGAAACATTCATTGGAGGTTGGGGGCTAATTGAAACACGTGATAATAAAAAGCAGAGTGAGGGGGGGGGGGTAGACAAAAGGGAGCAAAACGAGAGAGTGGCAAGAACTGAGGAGATGCAGATTAAGAGAAGGACAGAGCGAGATTGCTGAGAAAGAGAAAGATGAGAGAAAGTGAAAGAGCTGGCAACATGCAGATGGGATTTTAGTTGTTTTTACTCAGCAAGCTCTTTAAACTTCTCTCTACAGCCTCATCCAGCTCCTCCTCCAGCTCCTCCTTTTTGGACATTGCAAGTTTGGACTGATAATCACGCACTATCTGGTCTATATAAGGGGCACTTTGTGTTCCGTGCAGCATGAGAGTCCACTCCTTCAGGACTCCGCGCTGTGGCTCCTCGCCCTGAAAGCCCACCTCCAGGACCCAGGTCCCGCGGGGGTCCTCGCCCCAGGTATGGGTGGTCATGAAGGGCCATTTGTCAAAGCCCACCTTGGAGTCGTCGTCACGGGGTCTCCGGCTCAGTAATATTGACTTTGTGCCCATGGGTGAGGTCATGTTAATGTTGAGGTCGCCACGGCGGCTGGAGTTGACAGTGACCACCGCCTGAACATGCTCCAGGTAGCGGACAAAGTTGTCCTTCCCCTGGCAGGCATCGGTTGCTATGGCCAGCACGAGTTTGTTACCAGACTGGATTTTACTGGAGAAGGAGAAACAGGTTGAGAGAGAGACAAACAAATTGAACAAAAGTCAAGTAAAATGAGTAACACTTAATCAAACAGAACATCTCTTCAATTAGATGGCTTTGGGCATCCCTGCAGTTAAGACTGAGAGAGTGTGAAATACCTATTTTGTCTTTCAGTTTGCTTACAGTCAGTCTTGCTCCTTTGAATGTCCCACTGAATACAGTACTTGAATTGTTTTTCCTGTGGCACCCTAATGGACAGTCAGGCCACTTTTTTACCTGCTCTTTCATCGTGCAACAGCAGTGAGGATTGTCATATCTGGTTACTTGACAATGTGATTCATTTTAAGTAGAGGGAATAACATACTCTGCAATTTGCCTACAACACACGAACACCCTCCATAATTTGGTGCCATGCATCTTTGTCACATAATGCTCTAGTGACCAAAGGTCACATAATGCTGAAGTGACCAAAGGTTTCCAATCTAGTATTGGCATGTCCCTACTAATGTTAGATTACTGAATCGTCCCTAGCAATAATTTTGATCCAAACATTTAAATACAACCACTGAGTGTATAATGTATTTGGTATACAAAAGGTTAACAGCTCTTTAGTTAACAGTTCTCTTCTAAGAGTCCAACACGTTTTTAAGGTTTGAAAGATTATGTCCTCCTCCCTTACACTGTTTATTTTTAAAAAGTGACGAGCAACAAATTTAGTGAGATATTCAAAACATCAGGGGGAAAGTGAGAAAAGTACAAAAGTCTGTTGTATTGTATGCTAATTTATTCCCATTAATGCTGTTCAGAATAATCTCATCGTCAGCGTCTCTCCCTCTGCACTGTGCGTGAGGATGCAGCCAGGGGTAATAGTGAGTTACTAAGGTTATGGGTACGCTGTATGTCTGTGTTGCTCTGAAACTTTGTGACAAAACAGGAAGAGAACAGGGAGGCAAACAACACAGGAGGTGAAAGGACAACAAAGTGATTTGGAAGATAAGCAGCAGACTGAATGAGTTAATGAGTTAATGTAAATGAGTTAATGTAAATGTCAAAAAACAGTGCCAAAGCAGGTAAAAACACAATGGAATCAGCAATTGTTTGACACTGTTGCTTGATAAATTGTCAATTAGAAACAGCAAAAAGTTGAACAATGCGAAATAATGCCTCACTGCCTATTAGATGGATTTATAAAATTGTACTGTAGAACTGTGTTTATTATATAGCCTTTTATCAGTAAGCTAAATATGTAGCATGTCACATACTGGACCACCTCTGATTTCTAGCTCCTTGTCAGTGTGTGAATAGATTCTTTTTCTTTTCTGTCACCATGGATTTGTTCAGAACAGAGTGTAAAAGCAGGCTGGTCTTGGTATTGTTGTTGCTTTGTGGTTGGTAGACATACTGCTGTTCCCATCTCTTTGGGTGATGGAAAGAAAGAGAGAGAACACAGCGGGTCAGGGGTGGTGGCTATGAGGAGGCTTAATAACATTATTAGAGGCAGAGGCCGCACCGCAGGCAGTGGTTAATGGGGGGGTAGGCGGTTGGCGTGGAGAGAAGGCAACAGGGGTAAGACACAAAAACAGAGCGAGAGAGATGCGTGGAACAACCTTCAGTTTGAAAAATGATTAATAGAGGACTATACTGAGCGGTGAGCTGTTAAAGGCTGATGAAGCGAATTACTATTCCCAGAAAAACAGAACAATTCACAGCGGAGTGTTTCACAGTAATTTACACCCTACAATGCACAATGAGACATTCGAAGTAACCAAATATTAAACTGTTTTTTACGTTAACATGGCTCTATATGTGGGTTGCTTATAATTTAGTACCCCCTTCTTTTCTCATTGTTAAACGTGTGATTGTTTATGTTTGATTATTATTATTGGTGTATTACAATCTAGGACAGTGAAAATGACTAAATCTTGGAGTGAATATTTTTCACATCTCACTTTTGAACCTTTCAAAACCGATGAGCACAGCAGGTGCACAGATCCTATCAGATAATGTGCGAGAGTAATTACAGCAGTCGGTCATAGAGCAGGGAGAGGGATGCCTGTGAAGGGCAGGACCAGTGGAGATTAAAAACAACCACACTGCCCCGGGGAGGCACTGCGTGCCAGCTCGACTGATAATGAGAAGTTCTCCTCCAGCTAAGTAAGCCACAGTCAGCCAGAGCAGCTATCAGATCAATGATGAGCAGTGTGTTTGCGAGCTTGGCTATGTTGGTGTTTATTGCTTTTCTCTGGTGATGCACTATCATCAGAGGTGGGCTTGCTGTAATTATATCTCTACTACAATAGAGGCAACAGAAGCCCTGCAGTGCTGCTGTGGAAACAGTGAACTGATGAAAAATATGACACAGACATTAACACAGTTTTTACACACAGTTCAAAAAGAGCTTGAAAAGGGGTGCTAATATTTCTTCCTCATAAATATTAACTTTACAAGCAGTTATTAATAAAAAATAATTAAGGTTTATCCATGTTGGAGCAAAGAGTTGATGTCACTTTCTGCAATGGAATCCTAAATGATGAGGGATCAGTCACATCCATCCTGAATAACAAGGCAAGTCCTTTCCACCATTTTCATGTGATGTAAGCCACCTCCTAGGGATGTAAGCCACACGTCTCTTAAGGGCTGCTCCTTTTTTATCTGACACTGCACCCGGGGGAGGCACACACTAACACGCAGGCACAGTTTTGTTGTTGTTTTGATTGCATTGTCTGTGGAGCACTGATTAGAGACCAAAATAAGGAATTGGAGGTGTTGATGGTGGAAAAAACACACTTTTTTTAAACCTTCGCCTGCACATTATTGGCACTCCCACAATGCATGGGAAAGCTCAGAATTAGATCACAATCTCTTCACACATGAACACCTCCACCTGGAATCCCTTGCTGTCATTCTAATTGACAGTGTTTCCGGGGCATGCCACGCTGGGCCATTTTTGGTGATCTAATTAGAGCGAATCGGAGGGCTTACCACAGGAAACCACCAAGCCTCACACACGGTAGCTCAAAGCCTCAGCATGTAATAGATGGATGGATTGCTGGTGAGGGGTGAGGTGTGCAGAGGGGCTACAGCTGCAGTGAGGCCTCTAATATGTTTTTTCCACAATAAAGTTTAATTATGTAGTAAAAAAATAAACAAAACTACTCCTTTATCAGAGAATGGACTATTGAATTTAAAATTTTTTACTTCTAGACAAAAGATGTCTCCTGTCTCCAAGTCCATTCTCGGTGTACTTGTATGTGCACTGGATGTTTCCCCATCACACATCTGTAAGATGTACTTTGGACCATAATTGCCTTCCAAGTTAGCTGTGACGTCACAAACTCAGATTTAAAGCAAGGATGTGTTTCTTTAGCAGAACAGGTGCAATATTATAAATATAAATGCTAATCTACTCTATTGCATTTAGCTTAAATGGTGTGGAGTCATAAAGTCAGCAAACTAAGTCCATCTTACAGCAACAGTTACCCTTACAGTTTCAAGTTTGATAACATTGGCTAAGATTAGCCACCATAAGCATAAGCTATAAGTACCAGACCAGGTAAGACAGTAGCAGCAAAACCCTTAAATTGTATTAATGTGTGTTTTATTGTGTTTTAATTCAACTTGTGTATGTGTAATAGCAAACATTTTTCTTTCTTCTCACAAAAGCTATAAAGTCTAGCTTTAAGCTCAGCACAAACTTCTTTCTGCACAATGAAGGTCAAACATCCAAGTGAAGTAATAATAAGCAATTTTTGAGTGGCTTTTTTATCAAACTGAAAAGGTGTGTCAATTCAATTTTCACTTTCAGTCAGAACAAGGCAACACTAGATGTCTTTTGAAAATTGTCAACAATGTTGTTAAGGATGTTTACCATAATCTGCCACACAGAAATCCAATTCACCTTCAGGCACCTGTTGGGATATCAGTTTATGTTTTTATAAATAATAAGTTTTTTGAATTAGGCCTTTTTGTGTTTAAGTAATTATTTGAGAGAGTATGTTTTGCTCAGCAGTCTTTTCCTTCCTAACATGTTGGCAGTGACCGTGAGTGTACACGCAGTATGCAGTATGTATCATATAAAATATCTTTTTGGAGAAATGTGACTCACTGGGACTCTTGAATGGATCCAGCTACGCAGTGGAAACGCTCAGGGACGGTTTTCCATTCCTTGGCCATTTTCACCATGCCCCCAGCATCCAGCACACCATAGCCAAAAAGGTGGTTGAACTCAAGGCCCACGCCATTCCTCCTCCACTGGTGGACCTCGTCATTGAGCTGGTTCCTCTTGGAGGTCAGGACTGACAGGTGCTGCATGTCTCTCCAGGTCAGGTTAGGGCTGGGGTAGCCAAACATTCCCCAGCGTACATAGGACAGAGGAAGGAAGGAAGGATAGAGGTGATAGGGGAGAGACAGTATTGTAAGTTAGAAATAGTAGGCAGGCTATCAGAAGGAAAAAATAAAAATTTAAAGTTCAGCAACAAATAGTAAAACATTTCTGATACATTTTTGATTCAATGGTTTTGCTTTAATTACATGCTTTCAATTATCTAAACATCATATTGTCTGTACTTTGGGGCAGATGGTTGCCTTTGTTTGTGTCTCCCTCCATTATCTTGGCTGTGTGTGGTGACAGCTTTCTTCTGGCTGACTCACAGACTCCTGCTGTTGCATGGTTCAAGTGTGTTTGGGCAGTAAAAAGGCCGTGCACTTGTCCTAACAGCCTCATGGGTTATTTGCCGCCGGACAGGGTGAGCATCCGCTTCATACTAACAGCAACATCATTATTGTGTGTGCAAAGCAAACAGTGTCTCTTTACTCAACTCCACTAGCTGGTGTCAGTTAATGGCAATAGAATCTTGTCATCCTTTAATGTGAGAAACAAAGCATCTGAGAGAAAGGAAAGTCTCTCCTCTGGGGTTTTGAGACGCAGTAATTCTCCAGGTTTTACGTTTGTCATATTCGTTTAATTATGTGTGGGCGGGTTTACTTAAGTGGCACATGTTTTCAGTTATTTTCTGATCCACAAGGAACACTCTGTTCTGAATTCACAAGGATTAAAAAGTAAACTCCAAGTTGTACCACAGCATAATATGACACAATTAATAGATTTTGCTGTAAATATTAATAATAGAAGCTTTGGTATCACCATTAGCCTACAGTGTATTTTCAGCAGGTTGAGATAATCAAGTACTGCAGTAAGTTTTGTCATCCAGCACAATGTCTCTGCTACTTGATAGAGGAAATGCAGTAATAAATAAACCATAAGCGCTGAGCCTATCAGTATACAAATTGTTTTGTTTTTTTAGAGCAAGGGCTGAGATATTAAGGGCCCTGATCCAAATATGATTCGTGTCCTTGGCACAAGCACAGCCTCTGTACTAAGTGCTGTTTTACTTTTCATTCGACTTGTGGTTATGATAAGCAGTTCTGTGAAAAGTAAAGAAATGATTTGTGCTTTTAAGGAGTTCAGACACACACAGAGACAATTGGGACACTGATATAAAAGCTTGAGGCTGTACTTCGAAACAAATAGCAGGTCATAAATGAATAGCACAAAAACAATGTTCCGTCAAATCAAAGATCATCCAAATCAAATAGTTGAAAGAATGTTATTGTGTAATGATAAATTCTGACCAACACTTTCATGTTTCATGTTCAGCATAATGGAGTCAAATAATATTCGTATGTGATATTGTAATACAGTTTTACACAGACAGTCGATTTAAATGTGTGTAGAAGGGGCAGTAGACTACATACTTAGCCTCAAGAGCCAGAGCAAAGACACCAGCTGCTTCTGGAGCTGCTGCTGACGTTCCAGAGTGACGCAGCGTGCAGTTTCCATACAAGTCTGTGGTGGCCTGAAATAGCCAAATCATAGTAAAAGAAAGGGAAAAAATATTATTATTACAATTATGAACATTATATTTAACTTTAAAAAAAAAAAACGCACGACCCTACCTTTGACAAAAATTGTAATTACAATTCAGTACTATTGGCCATCACATTGCACAATAGAAGTGGGATTAGTAGCACAACAAAATGACAATTCCTGTTACCAAATATTCCAACCATTCTTTATTTATGAAACAAGAGCTCTAACTCACAGTGAGCTGTCACTTTACATGTCACATTGTTTGAGACATTTAGCGCAGTTCTGCTTTCTGTTAACATTCAGAATAAAATAAAGGTCGGAGACAATTGACATGCTCTCTTAAGAGAGTTCAAGTTCAGTCAGAGACCCCAAAAATGTAGACTACCCTATCTTCTTTAAAAATAACAAATACACACCACTCCGCCTTTTCTGGAACAATGTCCCCTCTAATCATTGTTTTATAGTCCCTAAACTACTAACTAAGACATTCCATATATAATTTTCTGGAAAATCATTTTCAGTGTAAGGACATGTCCAAAACCGACATGATCCTTTTGCTTTATATAAGTATTAGAACAAAGATAAAGTGTGCAAAGTGTACATTTGCTTAACTGTTATATAAGCACATCAGCACATTGAATAAGGACTTCATTATTTAATTTGGTGCTTAGTGAGAAATGACAACAGATTGACTGAAATTAGAGGGGGAACCCTAGGGAAGATCTGTGGCTCTGTCAACAACCAAAGGTGATTTGCATAATCACAAACACTGCCTTTGTGCACTAGGAAATTAACTGTACACAGAAGCATAGTATGGAATGTCGGCTTATATTGCCGGTGTCTACATGCTAAGATATAAGACTGTTCCTTTTCTTAACAATTTCCATCAAGGTCAGGCATTTATTTTTAATAAACAAGTAACACGCATCATCTGTGATGCTTGAGCTGTCTCTCTTTTCTACTTTAGTATATGCTCCCTCGTCTGTTTGATTCCGGTGAGTCACTCGCTCCTTTTTTTAGGGTTCACCCACTGATATACTAAGGTCTGTCATCAGATTTACTTTAGTTTCTCACTTGTCTGCTTTGTTACGTTTCTGTCCAAACGAACACTTACAGTAAAGTGCTTAAGAGAAAATTAACTCTTTACTAATGGTTTCCCATGTCATGGAAGAAAAATATTTTCTAATAATAAGAACTAATAAAGGAAGACCAAAAAACATAAAAACATTTCCATATATATACACATCCATTATGCCTCGATCAACACAGTATGGCAGCTGCTCTGAGCATCTACAGCAAAATTGTTGTGATGGCAGCCCGGCTGACGGTGAGTTTCCTGTTTTTTTCTTGTTTTATTTCTCCCACTGTTTTGTTCTCCTGTACTCTGCCTGCCTCCCTGTGTCTCCTCCCCTGCGTGCGCTATCTCTCTCTCTCCCTCCGCTCCTGAGCCCAGCCAACAACCCGCACCTGCATCTCGTCAGCCACCTCCTCTGCCTGCCACACCTGCCAGCAATCTACCTCATCCCTGCCTGCATATCAACTCCATTGCCGCTTGATTGTCATTTGGGACCACTCTGTCCACACCACAACAAAAAATGATTCATCTGAATGTTCAAGAAGGTAATCGGAGAAGAAGAGAAGAGCTATTCCTCCACCTGAACCTTTATTTTTCACACCCAGCAATTACAGCTCCCTTGGTTTTGTCTTACCCAATCTATTGAAAGGCCTAGAACATGTTGCCAGCTGGACAGTAAAATCTATAAATAAGGACTTATCTTAAACATAACATTAAGTATTGAGTCATCTTTGAATGCTGAAAGTGCACGTACCTACATTCTAAAACTGACAGCTTTAGGGATCATGGAATATCGATATAACATTTGATAAACTCTACACCAGACATTTGAGATTATGTCCTTTTCAGTCAAGTGAAACAGTATGTACTTAAACACAAACACACTCACAACACCAGCTTCTGGGTTCCTCTTGCGTCCGTTGCTGAACGTGGACGCCAAGGTGGAGGAGCAGCTCTCATCGTACAGTGCGGTGCGTCCATCATTGATAGCTGAGTTTATGGAGATTGTCCACATGCTTGATGCATAGCCATCGCAGTTGCAGTCGTCATAGCTACCACCATCTCCCGATGCCCACACGTAGATGCTGCCTTTTCCGCCGCGCCCCTAAAACGTCATCACCATATCACAGTTCTGCTTATTACTACAAACATTGGTGAATTGTGAATTTCAACTGCCTGTGAATATACAGTTTCTGTCAGTCTGTGCCAGTTTTCCTACATTGTTGATGCCCTTAAATCACTTCATCAAATTTACTTTTTAAAGTCTCTAAAGCACTTTATAATTTGGATCTCAAGTACATTTCTGAAGTGCTCACTGACTGTAATCTAATTAGACCTCTCAGGTCAGGTGGTGGTTGTACCTAGAATAAGATCAAGTTGGTGAGGGTGCTTTTAGTCACTTTGGTCCTGCTCTATGGAACAAACTGCCTAATCACACACTGCCTATAGAAATCTGTCACAACTGTGTTCACATTCATTAAAATGACCATTCAGGTGCATGATAAGCTCCTGTATTTATGTGTGTCTTTTGGGTGGCTGCAGGGTTTGTTGTCTGTTAGAGGGTGGGTGTTTAATCCCTGTGGAAGAAAGGAAGATCTAGGGGAAAATTGGTAGGCAGGAAAAGAACAACAAGGGCAAACTGCTCCATACAATACAATCATTTAGTATTCACACAAAATATAGTATTCAAGAAGAAGACACCTTACATTAAGTTCTAAACTGGTTCGCAGTCTCCTGTTCACTAGTATTAAAGAGAATCTTCTTCCAGAGCTAGACAGATAAGACAAAAATGTCTGCTTTTAATTAGCACTATCCTTTGAATGTATTTTGTGACGCAAATTGGCCTCTTATTGTGTTGTAAATAAAACATTGCTTCTGTTTGTCTGCTCCAACTGAGTGNNNTCCAACTGAGTGAGTACAGAAGCCACAACATTTGTAGTAACCCATCATAATAAGGATATTGGTCATTGGTAAAAAGCAAATTTGAAATTAGCAATGCAAAGACATGGGTCATTATAAAGCTGATGTATCAAAGTAAGTAATCCTGATGTTGTTATCTTGAGATTCTCAGATTCTTTCATCTTTTACCAGAATACAGAAAACCAGCAATGTCATAAGGAAAAAGTATTCAGTGATATCAATTTCAAAGAACAGGCAATAAATAGAGACACTAAAGCAGATGCTATGGTACTATCTCTGAGATCATTTAGTAAAAGCCTTGCTTGCTCTAGCATTCTGAACATATCAGAGCTATCCTATCGCTTTTTAGTTACAGCATGTAAAAAGGCATTACAGTTGTAGTCAAAGCATAACAGAAATGGAACCATTTGATGTCCTTTCTGTACCTCCTTTTTGCATAATACCTACTGCAAATTCAAACACGATCTAAAATGTCACCTTTGTTACTGACACAGCGCCTTGAAACATGAAACAACTGACTGTGGCCCATAGCTGTGGCCCAACACGGGGAGCAACCTCTTCAGCAAATCCTGCACCTGTTTCTACAAAAGGCCAACTGTTTTCCAACAGAACAATGGATCAAGTGGAGGAGGAGTGGCATGTTCTTCCCTCCCTGAAGCTTATTCTCATCGCTCTCTATTTGAATTGCAAAGACACGTTCGAGCATCGTTGAGCTCACCTTTGAGCTTCAGGCCTTCAGGCCTTCTGCCTTCTGTCTCCTACACAATCCAAATAAAGTGCTTTAATTTTGTGTGGCACACGGTGTCTTTTATTTCCATTATCAGTGGCAATTTACAAAACCACACAGTTATGTTTAAAATGCAGACTTGAAGCCATGTTGTCTGACTCTGTTGTTAATATAGCGTAATGTACTTCTTAATTTTATGTGTCCTTTTATTGCACAGAGCACATCATTTTCAGCCTACACAGAAGCTTATATAAGTGATCATTAGATTCTAAGAGGCAGATCACAGAGTGGCTGCTTGATTAGTTGTGTTTACATGATCAGAGATTACAGTCAGCTTTGCTCCTACTCAGCTACCCTGCCTGAGACAGGGTCATTTCAGCGTGACTGGCACCTGCCTGCACACGGTGCATGATGATTAATCAAGCAAGTAATTGGTAGTGGCACAGTTAGTATGGCAGCTGTGTGTGTGCGTGTGTGTGTCCAAGAACACTGCGCTTCAACCTGAGGGGCTACATTTAAACCCCTGCTGGCAGGTCTTGGAGAGTTTTCACCTTGCTTAAGTGTCCTTGAGCAACACCAGAATGCTTAATCAGCTGCAGATGCCTTGAAACTCCACTCTGACTTTCTGGGGGACTATTGTTAATTAATAAGAAAAAATTCTTGTGGAGTTACTGTCACACATAGCATAGCATGGGTTTACTATGATGGACTGACTACCCGATTACATTCTTTACCTCTAAACTGTATTATCGGTATCAACACAAAGCACAGAGCCACCTCGGCTTGTAGACCTTCTCATCTTTGTATTAGTAAATTAAATGACCAGCAGTCAACCAAAAGACCGACATTGCCATCTCTGTAATCATGCATGCAGCTAATAGCAGACAGCAGTTTAAAAAGCCAATAGTGTATGGAATGAAAGAACTCATATACTTTCTCTGCCACCTCAACAGAGGTAAAACCTCCACCCTGATGGAAGCAAATTAAAATGGCAGGCATCAATTAAATTTGCACCAGTTACTTTTTGGCACATTATTATACAACCATTAGCCCAGCAGGTGTGACTTTGCCTCACCTTGTTGACACCGTCAGCCATAGCCTGCAATGTGAGCTCTCTGGGTCCATCCACGGTCTTGCCGTCATCGGTTGGTCCCCAGCTGGCACTGTAGATGTCAATAACCTGGGGCATGTGGCTGATGGATGATGCCTCAATGATGTCAGTCATAAAGGGCTGGTCCAACATCCTGATACCTTAAAAGAGCAACATCTCCATATGAATCTGACATTAAAATTCTGGCTACTATTGATGTACCATATTTTTGCTGCTGCTGGAAGACTGCAGTTTAAGTAGCTTTCAATTTATAAATCCTTTTCAGTTGCCTTCAACACATTTATAGCATCTAAAACCTTAATAATAGAAAGAAAGATTCATTGCAGCACACAAATCAAGAAGTCAATACCATTTTCTTATTTCTACTGTGTCACTCCCAGAGCAAAACTCAAGAAAAATCAATATGAATGGGAAACATGGAGCTGTCTGGATTATTGGTGTTGTGCTGTTGCTATGTAGACTCTGACCTCTGCAGTAATTTGCAGAAATTCTATGAGTAGGAGGTATGCTATTTAAATGTGCTACAACACTAAACAATGCAACACAGATCTCCCACAATTACCAGTATTTTATACATGCTGCATATAGTATTTTTCTCAGAGTGAATCACCCTCATCATATCTTTGCTCTTCATCATGCCATTGTCAGAACTGTTATTTGCAAATGTCGCTGTCAGCTCATTGCTATTCTTCTCACTGTCCAATCTGCAGCTTTAATATGACACACACCTGCCACCTTGGAGTTGTAGGCGACTCCCACGCCGCAGATGTTGTTGTTGGCTGCCGCAGACACCTCACCAGCACATCGTGTGCCGTGACTGGTGAGAACAAAAAGCAGAGAATATACTTAAGAGAATTTGCATGAATTTACATGAATTTACAAAAAATATACTGGGTTGAGTTTGAGATAAGATTTTACAGATTAGAGGTTTTTGTTGACTTTGTGTCAGACTAGAATGAAGAAATGTAGCATGTTTCATTGCCATAAATCAATCAAAATTAACATAAACACTCTTTAATTCTGTAACCCGAGGAACATTAGCTTATAGAGAGGCAACAAGATTTAGCCAGCCATTTATCCATCATTTATGTGAGTCGGACTGAATATGTAATGTACTATTTCATGTGTGTCTATCTCTCCATTCCTCCGCTCCCCACAGGGATACTGCAGAGAGTCAACCCCTCTCTCCCAGCATGCTTTGCTACAGACAGGCAGCTATTTATAACAACCAGCTGATTAGCCAGCGAGTTGTGCCCAACAGTCAGCAACTGCTACACTGGCAAACCCAAATCCCACACACAGAATCACACACACACACTGATACATCTGAGCAGATGGAGGCACGGTGGAGGAGGACAGGCGGAGAAAGAATCTATTTCTCTTTGTTCCTCTCCTCGACATGTGTTGCAGGGGCAGTGGCTCACCCAGTGTGATCGCGAGATGGGAGGCAGATAAGACGTTATCAGACAGAAGGTCGCCACTGTGAATGCTGCGATCCAGAGAAGAAACTAGACTTTTCTGCTAGTCCTCCTTTATCTACCTTATCACCTCCAAGTGAGGAAGGTAAAAATAGGCATTATGTTTTCTATTGCCTCATGTTGGACAGCTCTGTTTATGCTGCACCATTATGTCTTAATAGACCTATGTGGAGAGAAAATCAATAGAGGAGAGCTGCCCGACTCCAGGGAGAGCACACACGCGTGCACACAAAAACACACAGACTATGCATATATATATAAACAAGGGTTGACTGAGAGAGCTTTACCTGTTGAACCAGTCGTCTGTGTAGCGTGGAAATGGGAACGGGTCATTGCTGCTGAAGTCATAGCTGGCATCGGCATTCTGAAATGACAAAATGGATCCATTTACAAAAACAACAACATTAAGACAGGAAAACAAAAGGAGAGAAAGCAGAGAGGAGCATTTCATCGTGAAGCGCTGACCTCATTGCTGCCTGCTTTTTTTTTCCCAAAACGTTGCTTGCAAGTGTGAAATACTGATAGTTGTACTTCTAGTTTATTAGGTAGGTTTAATGGAATGGTTCAACATATTGGGAAATACACTCTCCCAGCCCTGTTTACAGTCTTTAGCTTTTTAGCATAAAGACGGGAAACAAGGGGAAACAGCTACCCTGACTCTACCAAAGGTAGTAAAATCCTCCTACCACCACCTATAAAATACACTAATTAACATGTTACTATTTAGCATGTTTACTAATTCTTACAAAAATCCCAGTGTTCAAATGACAAGTTGCAGTTACTGTTTCTTCCAAGAATACATAATAAGGGGTAACCCCTGTAAAATCACTTGACATTTAGGATTTTGTATAAATGAAACCAAGTTAAAACATGGAAATTATTGCGTTTTAGAGGTGTTGGTAGGCAGCCAGGCTAGCTGTTCCACCTTTTTCTAGTTTTTAGGCTAAGCTAGCCTAAACAACTGCAATCTGTAGCTTTACATTTAGCATATTGACGAGAGAGGTTTCAACCTCTCTTCCAACAACTAAGAGGAAGAAAGTGAATATGTGTTTCTCCCAAAATGTCACTGTCCTTTAATACAACAGACATGCAAAACATTGAGCTACCAATGTTCAGATTTTGTCGAAACTGTTTAAAAGAAGTTGACAGAAAAAAAACTTTAGCCGAATTCTAACTACAAATCTTTACTCCGCGGCGATACTGGAATAATGTGTGGTCACAGCAGGGATTTCAAGATGAGAAAATAATGGCCCAATCACTGCCAGCATTTAATTCCACATGGCCAAAAGTAATAGGATCAGAGCGAGCAGCAGCAGAAAAGCAGAAGAAAAAGACGCATGAGACACAGTCAACATAATTATC